>JAJVHD010000102.1:0-179255 GCA_022207745.1 Brachionus rubens | reverse complement strand
TTTTTTTGATTAACATCCAGGATATTATTTGGATAAACATTTCCGATGGGTTAACAAAAGAAGATTTTTTTTTGTTTCGAAATAATTTTTTATTCAATATTTAAATAGCGAGTTTTGATTTGAATTATCACTAAAACCTGAATCACTTAGACTCAAAGTAATTGTTTCACTACTTTTTTTAAATCTTGGTCGTTTCTCTGAGACATAAATTATATTATCATTAAAAACTTTGAGAGGACCATCCATTGGATTGGACAACTTTTGATCCAATAATGTTGGGGTCAATAAATCATCACTTGATAACTTTTTTCTAAATATTGGATATTTTATGTTTTCACTTGACGATTCTGTTGTATCAATACGTTTAATTCGTTTCAAAGTCTTCTAAAATGCTTTCTTCGATTCCATGATTACGGTCTGATACACATGGTTCAGGTAATGGTTTATTAAAACCGTCTTTTCCAATCAACCAAAAAGTCTTTTGCTTTCCTTTACCCTTAACAAAAAAAAAATCAATACAGACCAAGTCGAGGTTTATAAACTTACCGGTAGATCTGTTAATCCTCGATACTCTAATTTATACCCTCCAATCTCGTTAAGAATATCAGCACAGGATTCACTAACATGGCTCCGGTACGCTTGGGAATGTGGACTCCATTCGACTTGCAGTGTTGACTGTATCTCCAAATAGACAGTATCTCGGCATCTTAAGACCCACCACCCCGGTCACAAACAAGCCCCTGAATGAAGACCAATTCGAAGTCTTATAGGGATACCAGGTAAATGACGGATCTTAAATTTACCACAATTATGAAGTAAATTCACAGAGCCATTTTGTTGCCATCCTCTCAGGCATGTTTATTCCCATTACGGATCGGTAGGCCTGATTACACACATATAAGCGTCTCCAATGGTCTCAACTTTGTACAACATCAAACGAGTTAATAGTCTCATCGAACATTGTGTACAAATCGTTGAGTAGGTTAACTACCTTCAATCGTGGGTACTAAATAGCGGATATTGTAGTAAAACACCAACGATAATCACTGAAATAGAGGGTTACCATATCAAATGAGTCAGGGATGACTGGTTTACCGGATACAATACGTTCCAAACAATTGGTCTAGGACAAATTTCCACGTAATAATCTTTAAAAATCGTTTCTTTTTCCTCTTTTCAATTTTCGTGGTCCTTGAATAATCTACTAATAATTCTAATTGTTCGAATAATCTTCAATTAATTTAAACATCCATTCTACAATATTCTCTTTTCTGTTTCTTGTTCAAAGATTTTGATTAGTTCACATGAGCTTGTTCAAATGTTGGTCTCGATTCTGGTTTTTCACTTAAACAATATCGCCCCATGAACATCGACAAAACCCGGTGTTGGGCTGAATTTTCGTGATACATTGGGTCGACATAAAAGGGGCCATGCATCCACTCTTGACCCGTCTGATTACATCACTATCATTCATTTCCAACATGTGATAAGGCTTACCTTCAGCTATAACCTCTTGCCTTATGATACCAAAGCTATAAGCATCACCTGGTTTTGACACAGTTCCAATTTTTCTTAAATGTTTCCGGTAGCGGTCCATCACAAAATCCGAGTCTTGAAGGGTTTGAGAAACGATTTTTTTGTTCGGAATAAATCCCGTGTAGGACCGAAATCAGTAATTTTTAAAGTCCAACGTGAATCAATAACACAATTACGAGATTTTTAAATTACGCATGGTATTTAATTGGTGAAGAGTGTAAGTAACTCAATGCCATCGACCCAAATCGTTCAACATAAACCATGTTACAATTCCCAATCAAGTTTAATCTTACTTTTGAGTAATTAAATCTTGAAGACATCCTCTAGCCGCGTATGTCGAACACAAGTGATGGTATACAAGGTTCCAACACCTATAAAATGGGTTCAAATTTTCATGACATAAATCACGTCAGGTTCGAAATTCTTTTAATGTTGAACTTTTAATTTGAAAATTTTGAATATTCAATTTTTTTATGTATCACGATTTTTCCCTTCAAAAATAACAAAAATTAAAAAATTGAAATTTTTTGTTGTGTTCACAAATTTACTTTGGTATCTTCCGATTTTGTTTGTTTTCGAGAAGAACTTTTTCCAAACTAAATGAGTTGTTTCAGGTGTTGAATGTTCACGTTTAATAATTTCCACATGAATGGAATTACAAGTCTATTTGGACCTTTTTGAAGCTCGTTTCTGTAAAATTCGATTACGTATGATATAAATAGCTACTGTTAACCAACAAATAGCTAGTAATATCCTAAATATTAATAATACAATGTCTTCACATTGAAACTTGTTTTGATCGTGTTGAAAGTGAATGGTCAGTTGTTTGTTTAATTGAAGTATTAAAGTTATCTGATACCTGATATTTTAATATGTTGAGTGTAATTGTTATTTTGTCAAACCAAATAGAATAAAATTAAGGTTTACGGTTGACAGTACATGTACTTCTGAACGTAGTGAACAATTTACGTTTATATTGCGATATAATTTAGTAAATTTTGTTCAATGATTTTTTAAATTTTTGGTAATGTATTCATAGCTTCCCAATTTTCTAATTCGTTCAATAAAATCCGATATCTTAAAAACTAACAGACAAATTTATAGAACAAAAAAAATAACTTGACTTATATTCATGGATGAGCTAATACAAACATACCATTATCATTGTATACAACACTATGGAAACATGATCGCCAAGCATCAACAAGATGGAAATAATTCGAAGAAAAGGCAACTAATCCTGAAACCAAAAACGATATTCAATAAACGAAATATAAACTAACAAACAATTTCTCCAAATTCGAACAAACAAAATAATAATGTATAAATCTAAATTTGCTGATACGAAGGATGGCTATAACAGTTAGTTATAAATATGAAAGTTTGAATAAGCCCGAATCACTATCTTAATATAATTAACCCAGTTTTTAAAACGATTATCTGGTGGTCCCAGATATTTCACATGTACAAGACTGTACGTGAGTTTCTCATCAGAGAGGAACTACATATCATATGACATTAATTAAAAAGATAAAGCCATTTCCAGGTACTTAGCGGTTTCTTAGTTAAGTTAATAAAAACACAAAAAAAAAATCGGACATGTCAATGAAACCTCTGCTAAGTTGCTTTGATATAAGAATCCTAACTTTTTGTGATTTTTAGCATTATTAGTTTTAAATAAAGTAATTTAAACATCTAAGATATTTTATTTACTCAACTCTCGACCTTGCGTGCGCAAAGGAGACTAGGATAGTAAAACCAATTGGCGACTTGCAATGGACATCAAATTGAATTTAATGAAATTATCGAATTCAGGATTGATAATTTCGTCATCATTCTCACTTATTACTTGATTATAAAAATGATATTTTACCAATTTAAGAAATGATATATGTAAACCTTGACAATGGATAATACAAAATGAGTACAGAGGAGTTATCATCATTATCACTAATACTTGATTTTAAATAAAAGAAAAAAATGTTCATACCTTAGATCAATTAGTCAAATTTTGTTTGATATTTTGTTCAAGTAAATTTGAAATACTCATATTCATCTAGACTTTGTTGGCTCAATTGGCAACAAGTTTATAAACACGATTTGATAAATACGTGAAATAATTCAAAATTGAAATACAGTACACTGTGGCGAATCGTAAACAATCACAAAATTAACATGTTCATTTTTATTTATTATTAAATCCATAAAACTGGACTCTTGACCACATTTTGTTAATACAAAAACTAATTTTATATCTTCAATAATTAAATTTGTGTCCGTTATTAGCGATGAAAAATCTCATTTTAAAAATTAAATGTTTGACAAATTTAAGATTAAACTTTTTGAATTTTTTTTTATAATAATCCGAGTTCGAGTGTATCAACCCATAGGTTTCAATCGATTAATGTTTTCATTAATTTGTCCTAATACAAGCCTCAAACTTTGTTCAAGCTGAAGGTGTAAATTTATAATCTGTAACGGCTTCAAGTTCATTTAAATTAACTTCATGCATATCCAACAATCAATGATACTATGAGTGAATATAGTTGACCATGGGCTTGAACAAACCAGTTAAATAATCACAACTAAACACTTTTTCTTTTGGACGTCAAACGATTTTATAATCAGAACTTGAATTGATCCTAAACTTTGTCAAATTACGAAGACTATTTGAATAAAATCGGTTCTTAAACTCAACTGGTTTTGAGCTCAAAAATTTCTCATAATCATACAATGGATAATCACTAAAAAAGGCAAATGAGTTTACAAGGCCAATTAAAACAAATACATATGTTTAAACTCAACATTTTTTGTTAAAAAATGTACTTTGATGCAAAAAAAAAATAAGGAAGAATTTAATGTTTGGAAAAAGAAAAATGGACAGTAAATCATTTCTTTAATAAATATATTCGAAGATAACATTATATTCTTTTCTTGTAGATGATTTTTTTTGGATTATATAAAGCTATTTAAATTTGAAATCGGAAAATCGATTATTGATGAGTTTATAATTTGACTAGTCAGACACCTCCACCTCGATTTAAAATGATGTTTAATTTAAAGTTCAAAGTATCAGAAAGTTTATCGTAATTTGATGAAAGGTTTAAAAAGTAATAAAAAAAGGTGGCTCAAAAAAAGGTGTGTTGCACGAGTTTAAATCAGTTTGAAAAGATGAGTCAGTTCAAGTTATAAAACTTTCACGAGATTTAAAAAAGTTTTAGTTTTTTGCAACTTTCACGAGGTAAACTCAAAGAAAGACTCGTCATCATTATCAAAAATTTTATTTTTTTGCGTTTTTTATGGATTTAGCATCGGCTCTTATTAAAAACCAAATGTAAAAAGTATCCTAAGTTGCAGCTGGGTAGGGTCCCATAAAATGCCAAATAATGAATTGTCCTCCCCGGAAAATAAGTCTCAATTTCGACTGATGCTTGGTTGTCCAAAATCGATAAAACAATATTTTTTGGTGACCTTTGTAAGGCCAATCATATCAAAAATTGACTTGGTATCCTAATATGATAGACTCAATAAGGGTATCCGTCAAGAACCAAATGATAAAAGCAGTGTGATATTTGGATTGTAACTTAGAATGCTGCTTTTACAAGAAACCAAGAAATACTTCAAATCAAATAAATGCTTCTTGACTGAAAAAAGTTTAATTTTAGATTTCCATTTTTTCTAAAATTGATGTTTATACAAATTTGTGCACTTTGTATAGGATTCTTAATAAGTTCTAAAGTGTTAAAAAAATTATCTCGGAGCGTGTAACTGAAAGGGTCATGTAAATCCGAAAATGGAAAATTTCAATATCGGGTATGAAATTCGAATAACGCTTGGATTGTTCAAAATTTGAACTGCTATTTTCAAGATTGACAATAATTTTTAATTTTTTTTTCAAAAATGGGATGTTTTCCTTCAACTTTAGCACGTTCCTGTAAAATTAATATAACTTCGAGAATAAAATAAAAATTATACTAGCATGTAGTCTGAATGGCTCCTGAAAAGCTTTAAAAGGCTAAATTTTCATTATAGGTTTGTAAATTCGATTAAGGCTTGATTTCCGAAAATTCGATAAAACAAACAGTTTTTCGCAAATGACTTTTTTTCCCAAAGTTTCATTAAGAGGGCTTAGTAAGAGGACTTTTGAAACATCTTACCCTTGAAGTATATATATTGTCGTGGTAGCTGGTAATATGATTTTAACGCCCAAAGTTACCAAATCCAATCTTAAACTCAATTGATCCATCGATATATCGAAATAACTGCTTTTCGATATTTTCATTATTTTTATGTAAAAAAAAATTTGATGTTTTCATTCAAACTTTGACGCTTTTCTGTAAGATTTATATAAACTCAGGACTAATGTTAAAAGTTCAATACCAGTATGTAGCTGGAAGGGGTACTTGTAAGTTGTTCTAAAAGTGTATTTCTGAAAAATATGTTGATATTCGTTTAAGAAGGCTTGGAATTACCAACAATCAATGAAACAACAATTTTCAAATTTGTTAAAAATCGCTCATCCCCATATTTCTCATCCGGGCTTGAGACCGGCCGAAGGCATGGTTTACGACTTCTAGCTACTGACTGTGGGACGTTTCATCATAAACAGTGTCACTCATCCGAGTCCAATTAGACTGCGAACTTCGACGACATATTTAGACTTAGCTTGGAACCCACAAACCAAGCGTATTCTCTTAATCAGAGTGACACTTAACTTTAGTGAACTGGATTCGATCACTAACAAATATAGCTGAATTTCTTAAATAATGTGACAACTATTTTCTAACTTTTTCTTACAATATAAAAAATTTGAGACTTTTTTTTTTAAAAGCAAAATAAACTAAATATTAATTCTAATAAATGGGTGTATAGTTCACTTTTAAATTATCATTTTCAAAAATAAAAAAAAAGCTATGTTTCCTTTAATTAAATCAAAAATGTCTTAAATATCATTGGCTTTTAAAAAATTTCGGTTTTCTTCTCAAACACTTCGTAGTACATACTCAATTGAATCATGTGACCAAACGATTTCAATCAAATTACAAAAATATTCTAACCGAAGTCCGTGGTCAGAACACACATCGGTTTTATTTCAACTCAAACCGCCCCAAGGCTTTCAACCCGTCTCCTTAACGGCTGAAGTGATGACTGAACTTGAGCAAGCTGTCAAAAATTCAATTCAGACCCAACAATTGGTTGTAATTGTCCCTTGACCGGTTCAAAACCAAATCCTTCGCCGCCTGGTGCTGATATTAAAAGAAATGCAAAACAAACGATTCGGTGAGGTTTGTAAAGGAAACTTTTTTTGTCAAATTGGTCACCGCATTATAGCCGAGTCAAGACCCCAATAATCGCTGCTGTCAACTGTTTTGCTTTAGGGCGGTGGATGCGAATCGCCATGATGTGTGACATTATCCTAGCTGGTGAAAAAGCCGAATTCGGCCAACCGGAAATTCGTAATTGGAACTATACCAGGTGCAGGTGGTACTCATCGTTTAAAACCGCCGTGTCCGTCGGTAAATCAAAAGCAATGGAAATGGTGTTAACTGGAGACAGAATATCAAGCCAAAGAAGCTCAATTATACGGTCTTGTTCCGCCTGTACATCCAGTCGAGTCATTAGTCGATGAAGCGCATAAACTACGGCTGAACGGATAACTCGACATTTTCGAAATTAAACCGTCCAACTTTGCTAAAGAAGCCGTCAATTCAGCTTTATGAAGAAACAACCCTTTTGCCCAAGGTATTAATTACGAAAGAAGACTTTTCCCCATGCTACTTTTGCGACTAATGTATCGTAAAGGAAGGGTATCTATGAACTGCGTTTGTAGAGAAACGTAAACCAAATTTTACTGATAATTAAACTTTTCTGAACCCTTTCCGGATGACTTTTTCATAAAATTTAGACTCGTTGAAAATTTTTTTTTTCCGAAATCAAGCGAGTACATTGCTTAAGTTTTAAGACTCTGAATAATTTTTATGAACATTTTCATTTCAAAGATGCCAATTTACTTCGTTTTGTTTAAATACTTAACAAAAACGCTGGTATGGTCCTATACAAAAGACTATGGCGTTAATTAAAATCGATGTCTGAACGTAGTTATTCATACCCTTGTGGAGATTAAAAGTTAGATAGACATGGTTGTGTTAAATTCGGAGCAAAAGATCCGATTAAACTCGAGGACATGTTTTAATTAAGTCTAAAAATATGGTAAAGGGAAGTTTATTTGGATAAAAGTGATAAAATGAAGTTGGAAAGTAGGGGTTGAGTATGTTTTGGAATATTTTAGAGAGAATCAGTCAAATTATCCGGTTCAGTTGAAGTTTTGGAAAACCGTTGTTGACGACAAATGAATAAAATTAGTGCTAACAGGTCGGATTTTTTTGGGACCTGTGTACTTCATTAGGCTTGGCAGTTATCACCAGTCGCACATTCGTCGGGTATTGAAGTGATTTGAAACAGATCAGGAATAAATTATACTGCTTTCCATTTCGAGGTCACTGTGTTAAAGTTTATAGCAATTGCCGATTCAAGACAAACAATGTAGAAGCGTTTTTAAGAAAGACTTTAATGAACATATTTTCGGATTTAATGGGCCCCTCAAAAATCCGTTTTATTTTAAACGATCAACCAATTAAATCAGATCTTTTTGATTTACATATACAAATGGCTGTAGAGAATAATAGATAAATTATAAAGTCAATTTTTTTTTATTTTTAATTTATTTGAATAAAGCATTTTTAATATAATTTTCTTCAAACGCAAATAAAATTAATCCGTAGTCTACAAAGTTTAAGTTATTTCTTCATAAATGAAGAATAACGCTTGGTTTGGTGGTTTCCAAGCTAAGTCTAAACTAGTCGTCGAGTTTCGCAGTCCTATTGGACTCGGATGATGTGACACTGTTTATGATGAACGTCCCACAGTACTAGAAAGTCGTAACCATGCCTTTGGCCGGTCCTCAAGCCCGGATGAGAAAATGGGAGAAGCGATTTTTTAACAAAGAAACAGAGCTTTAGGTCTGCTTTCTCATTT
The DNA here is from genome assembly GCA_022207745.1 of Brachionus rubens. Lineage (NCBI taxonomy): Eukaryota > Metazoa > Rotifera > Eurotatoria > Ploima > Brachionidae > Brachionus > Brachionus rubens. The sequence continues at coordinate 170,684 of JAJVHD010000102.1, read as the reverse complement.
TGCCATTCATCTAATTCCTCAGTCAAAATTGTTAAGTTATGTAATGCAAATTTTGTTTTAAAAATGTTTCAAAAATTTTTTTTTTTGTTTTTACAAATTATATTCATCATTCGAACAAACTCACTCAAATGTTGAAAATTTTTCACTAGATACTCGTCGACCACGATTAAAATCTAGATTCGTGCTTTATCGACCGAAACAAGCCCCAAAAAACGAAACAAATTTTGGTTTCAAAGAAAGTTCAATATACGATGAAAACAGACCAAAGTTAACGAAGTTTTTAACAATGTAGCCGAAAAGTATGATATAATGAACGATGCTATGAGCTTCGGTCTACACCGTTTATGGAAAAAATCAGTTCATTCAAGAAATCGAACCAAGCCATGGTATGAGACTAATCGATGTAGCTGGAGGTACTGGTGACATTACCTTCCGTTACTTAAGCTATCTTAAAAACTTGAATCCAACCCTATTCAACTCATCAAACACCCCTTTGGTAACCGTCTGTGACATCAACGAGAACATGTTAAACGTAGGTAAAGACAGATCAATCCAAATGGGGTTTGATGACAAAATAAACTGGAAAGTCGGTAACGCTGAGAATCTACAACACGAAAAAGACAACAGTTACGATGTATACACAATCGCGTTTGGTATACGCAACTGTACTAATTTAGAAAACGTTGTAAAAGAAGCCTACAGAGTGTTAAAACCAGGCGGGAGATTCATGTGTTTAGAATTCAGTCGAACATCAAACCCAATGTTCAAACAAATTTATGACTTTTACTCATTTCAAATGATCCCAGTGATGGGATACTTGATCGCTGGTGATTGGAATTCGTATCAATATCTTGTCGAGAGTATTCGAGTATTTCCAAGTCAAGATGATTTTGCGAGTCTAATAAGCGACTGTGGGTTCAGACTTGTTAGTTACAAAATTTAACAAACGGTGCTGTTTGTATTCACTCTGGTTTCAAGTTTTAAATAAAATTTTATCTTTTTTTACCCTTCATTCCCTTTTTTTTTGACATTAAACGGTTCACCCCGTTTTTGATGAAACCCCTGAGGACTTTTCTGCTAAAATTTTTTTTCAGATGTCTCGACCAGAACACTCAGGACCCCCTGAACTTGTAAGTCCAACCCCTCTGGGTAACGAACTTAATACTAAAATTTTTATATTTCAAGTTTTATAATGAACGTGAGGCTAAGAAATACACAGCCAAGTAATTTTACGGAACCTCCCTGGAGTCACGATTTATTAACCTCTTTTTTAAGTAATCATATAATTGAGGTTCAAACGAAACTTACAGAAAGAGCTTTGGAATTATTGGCATTACCGGATGATCAACCTTGTTTTTTGCTTGATATAGGCTGTGGTTCAGGTCTAAGTGGTCAATGTCTATCTGATAATGGACACTATTGGACCGGATTGGATATCAGTTCGCCAATGTTAGAAGTTGCTTTGGACTCAGAAGTCGAAGGAGATTTGGTGTTAAGTGATATGGGTCAAGGCGTGCCGTTTAGAGCTGGTAGTTTTGATGGAGCAATAAGTATATCAGCATTGCAATGGTTGTGTAATGTGGATAAAAAGTCACACAATCCGATAAAAAGAATGGCAAAGTTTTTTTCAAGTTTATACGCTGCTTTGGCACGTGGTAGTAGAGCTATTTTTCAGTTATACCCAGAGACACCAGATCAATTAGAGTTATTGACACAACAAGCTATGAAAGCAGGGTTCACTGGAGGTGTAATTGTTGATTTTCCAAACAGTACCAAAAGCTAAAAAGTAAGTTTAAAGTGTAAATTTTGACGGATTAAACAAATTTTTCGGTTTTTTAGAATATTTTTGTGTCTAATGGCAGGTCCTTCGACCCAACCGTTACACAAAGGGTGGACCAGTATAGACATGGAACAACCAAATCAAACTAAATTCGAGTCAAAACGGGACAAATTCCGGGGTAAAGCGATAAAAAAAGGAAGACAATGGATAGTGGAGAAAAAGGATAGACAAAGAAGACAAGGAAAGTAAGGACACAAATATTTTTATAATTGTTAATATATTTTAACATTTTTTTTGTTTTTTTTTCAAGGGATGTCCGAAAAGATACCAAGTACACGGGTAGAAAGAGACCGGCTGCTTTTTAATTAAATAAAAATAACAAAAAAAATTTTTGTCTTTTTTGGAAGTCATTTGTTTTTAAGAGGTTAATTTTATATGGGTACCCTAGGTAAGAGACATAACATATTGGCTTGTAGCTGAGAATATCCTATATATCAAACTATTCGTAATCAAAATATATTCCGAACCCAATCAATAATCAATTAATGAAAAAAACTGCTTTTCGAAATTTTCATTATTTTTATGCAAGATTGATGTTTTCTTCAACTTTGACGCTTTCTGTAAGTCGTATATAAATTCGAGAATAAAATAAAATTATACTAGCGTGTAGCTGAAGGGCTCCTGAAAAGCGTAAAAAGCTAAATTTTCAGTATAGGTTTGAAATTCAATTAAGGCTTGATTACCGAAAATCGATAAAACATCAATTTTCCATTTTTAGACTTTTTTCCCAAAGCTTCTTTTTGAGGCTTAGTATGATGACTTTTAAATCATCATACCCTAGAAGTAAATATATTGTGGTGTAGCTGACAAGATGATTCTAACGCCTGGAGTAATCAAATCAATCTTAAACTCAATTGATCATCGATAAATTGAAATAACTGCTTTTCGATATTTTTGCATTATTTTTATGTAAAATTGATGTTTTCTTTAACTTGACGCTTTCTGTAAGATTTATATAAACTCCAGACTGATATCAAAGTATACTAGGATGTAGCTGGAAGGGTGCTGTAGATCCTGGAAGTGATTTAGGAAAATTTGTTTAAATTTCGATTAAGGCTTGATTACCGAAAATCAATAAAACAACAATCTTTCCAATAATTTTTTTCAGTAAGATTCGCGCCATGCAAAACTTCCACGCTATCTTAATTTGCAAAATCCGACTTGATAATTTTGTTCTTCATATATGAAAATTTAAGAAAGGCAAATTTTTAGGGGGAGTCTAAAAAAAAATTTATGCCCAGAGGGTCTTTGTTTTTTCGCTTGTTATTATCTCAAATGACCTCATATGTACTATTTTTGATTCAGATTCTAAAATAGCACACAATTTTTTACACTCTAATGATTTTTTAAGGAAAAAAAAATATTGTTTTATAGCTGGACCAAAAAGCAAAAAAAAGACCAATTTTTTCTATTTTTTTACATCTCCTACCAGGATTACCCCAAAACATAGAATTAATTAGTGACCAACTTGTAGAGGGGAATATCCTGAACCAAATGAAAGTTTTAGATTTTTGTTTTTTTTAACTGTTCAATATAAAGAATGTTCCAAAAAAGTTGCTAAACAAAAACCTGAAAGAAGAAAGAAATTCGCAAAGTTGACCCGAAATTCGGGATACTCGGATAGAAAAAACAATAAAAACATAAAAAAATACCATTTTAAACCTTTTTACATAAACCATATATGTTTTAAGAGTCCGAAGTCTCCCTCCCATTTTCTCATCCGGGCTTGGGACCGGCCGAAGGCATGGTTACGACTTCTAGTTACAGTGGGACGTTCATCATAAACAGTGTCACTCATCCGAGTCCAATAGACTGCGAACTCAACGGCTATTTAGACTTAGCTTGGAACCACAAACCAAGCGTATTCTCTTATCAGAGGACACTTAACTTTAGTAACTAAAGATGATTTATCCGAGACTTTAAATAAAAAACTGTATTTTTTTCATATAATTTATTTTCTAGTTAAAAAAATTCAAAATAACAACAAAAAAAAAACGATAACAATCATAAAAGAGAATGTTGTATATAAGGTAATAAGCCTTTAGATCTAAATAAAGTCTTTTTTTTTTTTTCGTAAATATATTTCAAATGAAATTTTTTATTATTTTTTCTAAAAAAAAAAAAAAACTAAAAAATTTTGTTTTGTTGAACTTCGTCTTTAAAAAAAAAACAAAAAATTTTTTTTGTTCTCTTCTTTTATGTGCTCATTGTAAGCAATTTTTGTAAACATTCTTTTTGATCCGGTGTCAAAATAGTTACACATGCTTGCATCATTGCCGCGTTTGACTTAAAAAAATACAAAAAATTAAAAAAAATTGATCATAACCCCTTTTGCAACAGACTTACTTGAACATGTTTGCAAATATTTATCATACGCTTGGCGACTATATTCTCCATATCGATACCTTCTCTTAGAATACAATCAACTATAACTTGGACTATTCTCGGTATATTACAATGATTAACCCCGAGTATAATTTCATTATTAGCTTCGACATGGTCACATAGATACCCATAACTGTGCGGGGTTTCTTCAACATCGTCATATACCGGGAACCATGAGAACCATGTTGGCAACAACTGATCAACACTTATTGCCGAATTGTTATATTTCATTATTTTTGTAACTGCACTAATCGCATTTTCGGTCGCTTGTACATTCTCAATAGATCTACTTTCCCTGTCGTTTATAACTTGGATTAAATATTGTATTGCCGAAGCGCATGCTTGAGCGTATTGAACCCCTCCATTCATCGCCATCATACCACACCCGTAACTAGCTGCTTGTCTTATCTCAGGCGCTTCGTCGACCAAACTCTCAATTAATCTTTTTAAAAAATACTCTTGATATTTTATCGAATCTGGACCACAGAATTCAATAACATCGTCCCAAACACACAACGCCCATTGACGGTCTGTATAAGGTCTCTCTGGGCTTAACAAAATGAACATAATGTGGCACCAATTGATCAAACGCTTGAGAAAACCCAGTCTTATACACTTTAAACAACGAATGAACAATGTCGCTTATTTTTGACAAAATTAACGCATCGAAATCATCTTCGTCTAGTAATTGATCTTCTGTTTCATCATCGTAATCCTCATCTCGTCTCATTTCGTGTCTCTGTTGCTGTTTCGTAAAATGTTCAGCTAAATATTTGTTTAATACTTTAATGACTGTTTGGACTTGTTCTTCATTAAGGGCTCGTGGTCCCATAAATTCGACACATTTAGCAAACGCTCTCATCAATTCAGCGAGGACTTCTTGCTCTGGTTCGGACTCGATAGCTTTAATCAAGTCATTACATATGTAATTCCACATCTCGCATAAATACTGTTCGCCTCTAATTTGAGCACATTCTAACAAATGTGGCATTGATTCAGCAGCAGCAGTACGAACTCCATCGTGAAAATAAAACTTGAATAACGGAACCATTAACTTAGTCACTTCTTCAGTGTACTGTGCAAAACCCTCTTTTAACTCTTTAGCGTAACATACCAACATTGAACAAGCAGTTGCTTTTTCTTCCAATCCGGTTGTTTTAATACCAAAACTTTGTTGATCTCCAATTGTAACAAACTGCCAGTCTTCTTCATCTGAAATTTCTTTAACTTCTTCTTCATCAACAACTGCAATTTCAGGTTTAAAACTAGCTGTCTTTAACACTGGACCCATTACAACTGGTAAATACTTTTCAAAATCTTTTCCTAATATTTTACACATTCTAGCCCATGAGCTAATCATGTAACTTATTTGAGGGTCTTCGTCTTCCAAGTTGTCAAAGTTTGTCTGAGTCCTTAACAAAGTCTCCATAACATCCTGGCAATCTTGTAAAAACTTGTCTTTACCAACTGCCAAACCGATCAGGGATATACATTCAATGGTCTTTCCGCGGAGTAAACGAAGGTCCGAAGTTGTTGCATTTACGAATAAATACTTCAACTTGGGCATGAATTTTTCGTAATAAGGCTCAAATTTGTCTTCAACTGTATCAGCTACTGCAGCGATTGTTGTAACTATTTGTTCAAGTACTAATTTACGTTTGTGATTGGCAAGTTCGTAGACTTTTTTGACCAAAACATCTTGAAGTTTGTTCAAAATTTGATCGAGATAATTTAGTAGAATGTTCTTTGGTGAGTCTTCAGCAAAGTTTACAAGAGCGGCACCACCATGAGCTTGGACTCTTGGATTTTGTTCATCGTCTAAAATCATTAACAAACCAGGCACGACTTTGGTGTGATATTTTTTTTCAAACGTTGGTGCAAAATCAGTCGCCATTTGACCAAGACAATTACAAGCAGCATAACGAACCCGAGGATGCGGGTCTTTTAAGAATCCAACAATACCATCGACCATTTGATCAAGATACGCTTCCATTTGTTTATGAGCACCTTCTGCAGTTGATGAAAGTGTCATTAAACCCGCATAACGGTACCTCCAATCCGAATTGGCCAACATTTGGTTAACATTGGTTAGAATATGAGGGAGCATTGTTTTACCCCCAAGTGCACATGCTAGACGATCCATTGCACTTTCTCCAGTAATCGGGTTACTCTCTTCATCCTCGTCTTCAATTTCATCTTGTACCGACCACTCGGGATCGTCTTCTAAATCAACCATCATGGCCAATATCTGCGGCACTATCAACGGAATATACTTACCAGCATTTTTACGTATCATACCACTCGCGTTTTCAGCCAAAGTGACTAGAACTTCCAACGCCAAGTGTTTACGACTTGTAATCTCGTTATGCATGAGTATGTTTATACACAACTCAAATACTTGATCGAGTACTGTTTTTAAAAATTTAGGCGCAATTTCAGCCACCTCGATTAAACATTTTTGTAATTCTTCATTATCAGTGTTATCAACAGTACTTTCTTGTACATGTGTTAACAACAATGGAAGACAATCTTTGAACATCATGATCGTTTGATTTTCATTTTCATGATTTTTAAGAAACGATGTAATCGCTTTAACAGCTAGATAACTAATGTTTTTGTTTGAATCGGATAATGATTGGAATAATAGATTGTGTATGACTTGGATGTAATGTTGTTCTTGGTTTCCAAAGATACCTGGGAAGCTTGTGAAAATGTTTAACGCTGATTCTTTAAGGTTGATATCAGTGCTATTGCTCAACTCGAATAGGAATTGTAAGACTTCAGGCCAACGATTTTGACCATCGTCATCGATTAAATATCGAGCAAGTTCGGCTATAACATCAGTTATTTTTTTACGTATCGATTGATCTGTTTCTTGTTGTACTGATGAAAGTAGTTCTTGTTTAAGAGTTGTTTTTATTTGTTCGTTTAGACTTGACCAATTTTCATCGACTGATGTTGAGATTAAACGACGTAACATGACGAGGGATAAAGTACGAGCAGCGAGTGGTAAAGTTGTGTTTCTCATACATTTAACTAGAAATACAATTTTGTGCTCGAATGGAATTTGACCGTACGTTGTTTCGGATTGTTGACGTACAGTGTTGTCCAAGGACATTAAGTTGTCAAGCAGTTGACAAAATTGTTGTTCCTCACTTGCCATTTCTATTTTATTTTATTTTTTAGAAATCTGAAAAAATTTAAAAACGAGTTTAAGGTGCAATTAAGCTTTTGAACAAAAAAATATGAAGAATGTTGAAATTTTCACGTGTTTTCGAATGAAATGAATTTTATTTTATGTTGTGTGTGTGCTTGTGTATACGAGTAGTAAGTTTTTTATTTGGAGAAGTGTGCTAAGGCAAAAAAAGGAATGGAAAAAGATTTTTATTTGAAATTATTAACAAAGTTGTGCTTTGAGTTAAATTTTGTTTGAGTTCAAAATTAAGTTTAATTACGTTGTTGATTAGCGTCTTTGTTGTTTGTTTTGTTAATTGCGATGTTTTATAACTCAATTTCAGATCTGAAGAGAAATTTCATAATGAAATTTGGGTTTTGTCGATTTTCGGTGATAAAGCCTTAATCGAATTTTAAACAAATTTTCCTAAAATCACTTCCAGGATCTACAGCACTCTTCCAGCTACATACTAGTATACTTATATATCAGTCCTGAGTTTATATAAATCTTACAGAAAGCGTCAAAGTTGAAGAAAACATCAATTTTAGAAAAAAATAATGAAAATTTCGAAAATCAGTTATTTTGATTTATCGATGATCAATTGAGTTTGTCAGATATTGATAACTTTGGGCGTTAAATGTACAATACTTGCGAGATACACGACAATATGTATACTTTTAGGGTATGATGTATCAAAAGTCATAATATGCCTCAAAATGTAACAACAATTGTTTCGATTAGTCGTTAATTGTGATCCAATTTTTCGCAGTCTTTAAAAAAATTGAAAATTAAGTTCAACAATATAAATGAATCACTGTGTACAGCTCAACGTCCACTTTCTAATGACCTATATATCTCTTATAAATGATATAAATTTCCTTGTGTACATAGATACCGAAAAATTTAGGTAAAAAATGGAAAATTGGTGTTTAATCGATTTTCAGGAATCAAGCATTAACCGAATTTTAAACCGATTTGAAAAATTTCAATTTTAGAATTTACAGAACCCTTTCAGCTACATGCTAGGGTACTTTTATGTTATTCTAGAGTTTATATAAATCTTACAGAAGTTAAAGTTTATGAAAACATCAATTTTAGAAAAATTAAATGAAAATTTTGAAAATGAATTTATTCACTAATCGATAGTAAATTGATTTTGACAGATTCATTTTTTTTTAGCTTTAGGAAAGAAGAGCACCTTCTCAGCTAAACTGAAATATATTTACTTTTTTATTATGTTATTTTAAAAGACCTTTTAATAAGCTTAAAGTGGGACAAAATCGAAAAATTAAAAAAAAATTGTTGTTTTATCGATTTTCGGGAATCAAGCATTTACCGAATTTCCAACCGATTTTCAAAAATCCACTTTTAGGATTTACAGTACCCTTTGGGCTACATGCTAGGATACTTTTATATATTTTTTGAGTTAGTATAAATCTTACTGAAAGCATCAAAGTTGAAGTAATCAACTAATTTAAAAAAATTTTAATTAAAATGTTTTCAATTAAATTTTTCATTAATCGATTATTCACTTAGTTTTATTTTTTAGTTATTAACATCTTTGCAGTAACATCAATTTTTGAAGTATACCTGTTTTTTTCCCAAAAAATGCTTTGAAAATACCCTCCAACTTGGAGAACTTGGAAAATTAAACATAAAAAATTTCATAAGAAAACGAGTTTATTTAGACTAAAATAAATGAATGAAAAAAAAGAGTTTATTTTTAGAGTCTTAATTTTTATTGAAAATAGACTCAGCAAACGACGCCATGTTTGTGTCTAATTCACTTATACCATTACATGTATGTGTACTTAGAGTTATTTGAACCTTGTACCCAAAATTAATTCGATTGAAAATTCTCTTTAAATTTTTTTAACCTTACCTTGTTGTATACATTAAACCATTCGGGATGATGATCGTACTTTTCAGCGTGTAATGCCAATTGAGTCATAAATCCAAATGCTTGGTTGAAGTTCTTAAATAAATACTCTTTGTGTAACGCATCACGTTCTTTGGTTACAGTCCAACCTTTTTCTAATAATGGTTTAACTAATGATTCACGTTGAGATTCTGTTAATTTGTCTCTATTGACAGCGCTCTTAAATAAGAGAGTTAAGATAAAGTTTGTTTTAAGTCAAACAGGGTCTTACCATTTTTTTATTACGATAAAAAGAGAGTAAAACGGAACGAATAAATCTTGAAAACAACACTTTATTGATTTTAAGTATCACAAAAAATGAAAAAAAAGAAATTTTTAAAAGGAGAAAATCTAGAATTTGTATGACTTATGTTGACGATGACAGACAGATACTACTTGCATTCAAATCTGGTTTAATTATTTTTTTATATTTTTTTTCTTATTATGATTATTTTATTTCAAGATGATACCATGACTTTTTTATTTTTCATTAAAAGAGTTTTTTCGATTTTTGAAGTATTTGAAATGTGACAAATTTTTTGTTGCTTGAGATGGTGTACTAGTTACTAAAGTTAAGTGTTCTCCAATGAGGAGAATACGCTTGGTTTGTGGTTCCAAGCTAAGTCTAAATAGTTGTCGAGTTCGCAGTCTTTAGGACTCGGATGAATGACACTGTTTATGATGAACGTCCCACTGTAACTAGGAAAGTCGTAACCATGCCTTCGGCCGGTCCCAAGCCCGGATATGAAAATGGGAGGGCGACAAATAGCTTTTCCTTTTATAAAATTAATTAATTTAAAGTCTCTAAAAAAATTGAAAAATTAAGTTCAACAAGATAAATATATCACTGTGTACAGCTCAACGTCCACTTTCTAATGACTTATATATCTCTTATAAATGATATGAATTTCCTTGTGTACATAGATACCGAAAAATTAAGGGAAAAAATTGAAAATTGGTGTTTTATCGATGTTCGGGAATCAAGCATTAACCGAATTTTAAACCGAGTTGAAAAACTTCAATCCTAGGATTTACCGAACCCTTTAAGCTACATGCTAGGGTACTTTTATGTTATTCTAGAGTTTATATAAATCTTACAGAAAGCGTTAAAGTTTATGAAAGCAGCAATTTTAGAAAAAAATAATGAAAATTTTGATCTTGAATTTATTCAATAATCGATTCTTAATTGATTTTGACAAATACATTTTTTTCTAGCCTTAAGCATGTAGAGCACCTTCTCAACTACATAGGAATATATTTACTTTTAGGATATGATATTTTAAAAGTAGTTTTAATAGCCCCGAAAGTTGAACATAGCGAAAAACTCAAAAAAAAAATGCTGTTTTATCGATTTTCGGAAGTCAAGCATCAATCGAAATTGAGACTTATTTTTATAATTTTACTTCCTGCAATTATGGGACCCTCTCAGCTTCAACTTTGGATACTTTTTTTACATTTGGTATTTAATTAGAACCGATGCTTAATCCTTAAAAATTACAAAAACATCAATTTCGAGAAAAACAAAAATTGATGTTGTATCGTTTTTAGGCAGCAAAAGCGGCCTCTCTTTCGATGAGCTTGACAAATAAACAAATATTTTAAGTTTAAAAAAATTTTATTTTTTTTCAACAAAAATAATTATTACAAATAAAAAAAATTATTTAAAAAACAACTAATTTGCTTTATTAAATCTGAATCCTCCAAATTGTCCATTTCCACCTCCGCCTCGACCACTAAAGCTATTTCCTCTACCACCTCTGTAACCTGTGCCTCTTTGATTGAACCCTCTGTTCGAATTGAATCCACGACCTCGATTCGAATAATTCCCTTGACCCCAACCTCTGCTCGACTCCTGGCCGAATGACTCAAAATTTCTTTTAGCTGGAGGTTCAGGGTTATCCTCCACATCCCTCGGTTGACTCACATTAACTGAATCAGTTGTATTAATCACTCCCATAGGACACTCTTTATCCTTTTCATAAGCCACATATTTCCCAACTGAGTCTGATAACATTCCCAAAACTCTTGAAAAAACTTCGATTCTTTCACTTCGATTGGTCACTAACTCTGGTTGTTGGGTACACTCGGCTATCACTGAATCAAGGGCTTGTCGAACCGTCAGAACCAATCGAGCAACTTCACGATCAATTTTTAAATTTATCCAATTATCAAGACACAAGACCCCTCCATCAACAGGGTCTATCTTATCACAAGCAAATAATAATAACTGTACAGGGCTAATCATAGTCATCAGTTTAGCCGATACAGCACGAGTTTTAATCTTTTCACCAAACACAAAAAATGGTGATTTAAAGTTTAAAATTTCTCTTGAACAATTAACTGAATTTTTGTTAATCAGCGCAAACTTTCCGTCAGTTGTAATCAATTTGCGTTTCTCTACATGAAAACATACGTTTGGATACAGAGCGTAGGTTAACAGTGATGTTAACAAATCAAGTCTATCGTCTTGATTAAACGAGTCAAAACTAGTGTACTCGTAAAGACATTCTTCAGGGAATCCGGACATTAACATTATGTCTTTTAACTGATTTTTAGCATCATGGGTCATGCGTAGAGTCTGCATATTCAGTGCTTTACGCTCACAAAAATCTTTTTCTGAATCCTCTCCATGCCATTTTGATTTTAACCACTGTTGGAATGCGATTAACAAAGCAACGTGATCTGAATTACGTCGACCGCTTAAATTACGGTGCATTGGTCTCAAATATTTACTTTCAATAACAAACGGTTCACCAAACGTAGTCGCTGCTGCTATAACACAAGCAGCGTCACCTACGTTCAAACAACACCCGATTATAATCATTTTACCAAGTTTAGGTTCAATTGGAAGTCTTGCTAGGATTCTCCCAAGAGGGGTCAATTCTCCATTTTGATCAAACGCGTCCATTTCTTTCAATGCAATGATTGCCTCAGCCACAGCGTCTAGGGGTGGGGGTTCGATAGCCCGGGATAAAAAGTCATTAATCTCACCGAGACGTAGAAGTTTAATACTCAATGCAAGTTCTAGTAACGGGGTTCTGAAAATTTCCGGTGTTGCATGATTATCCAATTTTTCATACCTAGCCCGGGAGATTAAATAAAAACAGTACCCTGAACGGACCCTACCAGCACGACCTTTACGTTGTTGAAGATTCGATTTCGAAGCCCAGACAGTCGCATAATTCGTCATGTTGTTCCTAGACGTGAAAATCTTTTGTTTAACCTTACAAATATCGATTACGTAAACGATATCGTTTATTGTAATACTCGACTCTGCAATGTTTGTACTAAGAATTATTTTAGTTTTCCCAGGGGGTGCGTCTTCGAACACCCTGTACTGGTCTAGTTTCGGTATTTGAGAGTGTAACGGTAAGAGGATAAACGAGTTTGTTCCAAAGATTGGATGTTGTTGTAAAAACTTGAGTAGGGATTGAATCAAATTCCATCCTGGTAGAAAGATTAGAACAGAGCCTGGTTGATTTAGCTTTGAAATGTACTTGAGAAGAGACTCGATAAGTTCAAAAGGGACTGTCTTTTCTGATAAAAGTTTCATTGAATTTTTTGTCTGTTGGGTGTATTCGTTTGATATTAAAGAATTACAGTCAATGTCTTGTTCGACATCGTCTTCATCTGAATCATCGTCATCATCGTCTTTACGTTTCTTTCTAGTCTCACTTGGAGTAAAGTTTAACATTTGAACAACGTCTTCTAAAAAGTATTCTTGAACTGGATAAGTTTGACCAAAGACTTCGATAATTGGACAGTGTTTAAAATAGTCTTGGAATAGGGTTGTATCGATTGTGGCGGACATAAGGATCACCTTAAGGCCTTGGTTCATTGTCAACATGTCTTTGATTAAGACTAACAAGAAGTCTGTGTTGATGTCTCGTTCGTGGATTTCATCGATTATGACGTGACTGACCCCCCGGAGTCCGTTTTCTAATTTTCGTAACAAGACCCCGACAGTGCAGAAAAGGATGCCGTTGTAAGGTCTTGGGAGGATTGATTCGAATCGAACAGAGTATCCAACAGTATTACCGAGGTCTTCGCATTGTTCATAAGCGACACGTTCAGCGACTGAAACAGCGCTGATACGACGTGGTTGAGTGACTATAATGTTACATTCAGACCCTCTGTGTTCTTGTAGATATGATTCGAGGATGAATTGAGGGATTTGAGTGGTCTTGCCACAACCAGTAGCACCCCGTACAATAATCACAGAGTTTTGATTTATCATAGATAAAATCTCTGCTTTAAAGTTTGATACAGGAAGTTTCAACCGGTCTTTTAAACCCTTTGAAACAAAATTAAAAAAAAGACCATGTTAAGGGTTAAAGAATTTACTTGTTGGTATTCATTAGATGATACTTTGGACATGTATTGTTGGTAAAACTGTTCATTTAGATCGTTTAAGTTGGCGTTAGCTAAAGGACCTTCGTCAATATTACAACCTAACCATGGGTTCCAATTGACTGTTGGTGGTGACCATGTTATAGTGCATCCGGGTTTTACATCACTTGGTTCGAAAAGTGTTCTTCGATGTTCTGGGAGAAGAGATGTCGTTTGTTCGATGTTGAAAACATTGCACATTTCGTTTAATTTTTGTTTCAATTCGTCGTTAATTGTAACCCGGTATGGAACAGTCTTTAAGAAAATGAAAAAATTAAGTTCAACAATATAAATGAATCACTGTGTACAGCTCAACGTCCACTTTCTAATGACCTATATATCTCTTATAAATGATATGAATTTCCTTGTGTACATAGATACCGAAAAATTAAGGGAAAAAATTGAAAATTGGTGTTTTATCGATTTTCGGGAACCAAGCATTAACCGAATTTGAAATCAATTTGTAAAATTTCAATTTTAGAATTTACAGCACCCTTTCAGCTACATGCTAGGATACTTTTATGTTATTCTAGAGTTTATATAAATCCTACAGAAGGCGTCAAAGTTGAAGAAAACATCAATTTTAGAAAAATTAAATTAAAATTTTGAAAATGAATTTTTTTCACTAATCGATTCTTAATTGATTTTGACAGATACATTTTTTTTTAGCCTTAAGCATGTAGAGCACCTTCTCAACTACATAGGAATATATTTACTTTTAGGATATGATATTTTAAAAGACCTTTTAATAAGCCCGAAAGTGGAACAAATCGAAAAAATCAAAAAAAAAATGTTGTTTTATCAATTTTCGGGAATCAAGCATTTACCGAATTTCCAACCGATTTTCAAAAATCCACTTTTATGATTTACAGTACCCTTTGGGCTACATGCTTGTATACTCTGTTATAGTTTTTGAGCTTATGGGTTCGTTATACAAAGCGTTTAAGTTCGTTCAAACATCAATTTTATTTTGAAAATTTCGAAAATCAATTTTTTTTAATCAATCGATTATCGATTTGGTCTGAGATAAATCTTTACTTCTTAACTCTTGGCATGTACAGCACTTTCTCAGCTACATGTCAATATATTTACTTTTAGGGTATGATTTTTTAAGCTTTTATCCTAGAGCCTCAAAATGGTAGAACTTAAAAAATAATGTAAATTGGATAATTTTGAGGGATCAAGCATTAATCGAATTTGAGACTTTTCATCAATATTTAGCATTTGGCTTGTACCAGAGTATCTTCACTACAACTTAGCTTATTTTTAGTTGCATTCGGTATGCTATAAGTATCGCTACAGAGTTCTTAAACATTTAAAAACATCAATTTTTTGCATAAAAACTGAAAATTTCGATAATTTATGTGAGTATTGGTGTAAATATCGGTGCAACAGGATCAACGACAGTAGGCATAAATTCAAAAATTACCTTTTGTTTATCCTTTTTCTTTCGTTCTCCAGTATACTGCTCAATAATACCCAAATGATACAATTGTCTAACAAGAGACAAAGCCACTGCTTTCGAAGCAATCAGTTTAGTCGATCCATGTTCTTTTCCATGTATTCCTTAAAACCCAAAATTAGAACTCCAATTATCCTAGTCTCGTCAAAAATTACTTTTGTTCGTTTTATAATCCACAAAATGCATTTCAGCTATAAAACTTCGATTATTATCAGGACCAGTTGATGTGTATTTATAATCAGTCTTGATCCGGTTTGTTTGTAAGTACTGATGAAGTCTGCTCTTGGCGTTTTCTAAAGTCCAGAACCCGTGAATCTCTGCATTCATATCAATATCCTCAGCCTGAAAACAAGAAATTAATGAAAGACTTAATAATTTAACGGTTAAATTACCTCTTCGAGCATTTTCCTTTCTCCTGTGAACTTGTTTACATGAGCCATGTAAGCGGGTGTAGGCCCTGGTTTGTAAGGCAATATTTCTCTTTGAGTATTATTTTGATTAAAACTAAGACCCATTGATTGATGTGGTGCGATAATACCAGAAGGTAAAGGGTTTATAATTTCTTCATTAGGAGCACTTTTTGTAACGACTGGTAAGTCATTTTGGTTCATTTGACCCGAACGGATTAAAAACTGACAAAAATCAAGTGCCGCATTTGATTGAGCATCTTTTTTATTCGTTGAATTTCCTACACCGATGTAACTAAAACCTTCGACTTGACATTCACATTTAAACCGTTGACGATTTTTAGCATTTAATTGGGAAAATTCGTAATTAGGCGTCTTTTTTTGTTTACCTAACCAAGCATACAAAAAATTTTTAATATCGTCCATTATTGATTTATGAATATTTTCAGTTTTTTTTTCTGTTTCGGATTAAATTTGAATATTTTCATGTGCATGTACACATGGGGTTATTTTAATTGTCTTAACGTCAATTGTCCCCCTCCCATTTTTTCATCCGGGCTTGGGACCGGCCGAAGGCATGGTTACAACTTCTAGCTACTGTGGGACGTTCATCATAAATAGCGCCACTCATCCGAGCCGAAGCTGCGAACTCGACAACTATTTAGACTTAGCTTGGAACCACAAACCAAGCGTACTTTCCTAGAGGACAGTACTTAACTTCGTAGACTAGAACTGATTGACGGTATTTTAACCTCCCTCCCATTTTATCCGGACTTGGGACCGGCCTTGGTATGGTTAAGGTATCCTTGTTACAGTGGGACGTTCATCATAAATAGCGCCACTCATCCGAGCCGAAGCTGCGGACTCGACAACTATCTAGACTAGCTTGGAACCACAAACCAAGCGTATACTACCGGAGTAGAATACTTAACTTCAGTAACTAGGGATAAATTTTTTGGTCTGTTGATTTTTAGACATTACTAATAGTGGAAACATTCCAGAATTTTTCGAATGATTAATCTTTTTCAATATAAATTTGAAAAGTCTGAGGGAAAAAATTTCGAAAAAAAAAATGTCTGAAAGCATTTTTGACAAAGAATCACTTTTAGAGATATTCGAAAAATTGGATGTAAATGGAGATGGTAAAATTGATTTTGAAGAATTCAGTAAATTCTTCTATGAAGAACCGGACATAAAACCTGGTCCACCTGAAACAAGTCCACCATTTAGTTCATTTGAAAATCCGGATACATTTTCAAAAATAGCTGGAAACGATCGTAAAATAGACTTTAATGAATTCTTGGGTTATATGAAAGCTGTGTACCCTGATAAAGACGAGCAATCATTATACCAACTCGCTAGACAAAAATATGACTCGTTTGATTCGAGTAATGACGGTCAAATTGAAGAACTCGCTAAAGATCGTATTATTGAGTATCACAAGTACGTTAACCAAACTTATGGTAACATCCTGATGCTTCCAATAGACGTGGCTGAAAATTTATGAAAACATTTTAATGTTTTTTTATCTTATCAAAAAAAAAACACACGAGGACAAAAAATAAAACATCTTTTTTTCTCTATATATTAATAAGAAATTTTGTTTCTAATTTGCAAACTTGAAAAATAAATCTTTAAAAATAATATTTTTTTGTTAAAAATGGGCTGTTGTTGTCCAAAACAAGTAAATGAAAATGATCCAGACTCGGATGATGAACGAAGACGACTTTTATCAAACGATCAAAAGTCTCGGTTTGTTGATACAAATCAACCTCAATTGAATCCTAGTATGAATCAACCGTCAAGTTCAGCGTATAACACAGGTCTTAGTTTTGTGCCTGGTTATCAAACTGAATCGTTTGATCCCAATCCTAATCAAGTTTTATCCGGTCAAAGTCATTTAAACCCATTATCCCAAGAGAATCAAATAATTGAAAAAATTTTAAGCGAAGTGATTCATGTGTCTGCGTTTGATCAACGATCGGCTGTTCAAGCTAACGAATTGATCCAATTTAATTCGGATCATATGTACCCGGTTCAAGATATGCCTTTCAAAATAAAAGGATTGTTAGAACCGAGTATGAATAAACAACAATTGAGTTTACCCGATGGTGTACCAGCACCGTTTAGTGTACTCGCAGCACAAGCACCGTTTAACGAAGACATAAAATTGATAAACACAATGGCAAATGAAGCATTCAATTGTATCAATAACTTCTCTCTTTATGTTCCTGATAATGTGGCATTTGATTTTAAACCAGTTAATTTATAAAGAGTGAGATTATTTTTTTGTAACTTATTTATTTTTTTTTGACGAATAAACCTCTCTATGGAATAAAATTTAATTAATAAATGAGTCTTTGAAACAATTAATAGACGTAATGAGTCTATCCCATCAAAAAAATTATTTTATTTCACATATTTCTATAGCATGACTAGATGGCAATGTCTCTGAGTATTCAAGACTTTCGTAGACATGATATTTATACAATGAATGAGTAATCTATTTATTTATTCTTGCGCGAAGGTCTTTGTTGGACCATTTCTCAAGTTAACGTTCTGCATCATGTCTTCGCAACCCCGAAAACTTCGCATCGATTTCTTCAAATCGGGTATTCCAATCTGGATTAACTTTTCATCTCGGTGTATATTCCAGACAAATATACCCATTAATTTTAAGGTATTGGGTGGGTAAGGGTTACCCAGTAATTTTGGATTTCAGATATGAATATGGGTTCTCAAACCTAGACACAAACCTATACCCAACCGATAGCTTAAAATTAATGGGTGTATATTCGACTTTCTGAAATGAATAAAAGCATTTGTTTTTTTGTGGACGAGTTCCAATTAAGGATGGTCTAAAAGCATGATGTAGGCAAGAAAAGTTATTTCTATACGATGATGGGTGAGGGAAAGGACCACTAAGCCCATCATAGGGCATCATGATCACAATTAGTATTGCAAATTTAAACTAGTCAAACGATTTGTATCTTCTAAATATTTTCATGCCAAGGTCGCTCGAGACTGGGTGGATAGCCCTTCCCTCTCTCTAGCGTTGTGTAGAAATAAATTTTCTCTCTATCTCATGTCCAAACAATTTTAATCGATAGGTAATTTCACACACTATAGCATTGTAAAGTTTTTTTGTTTTTTTTAGGTCCAAAAAGAGTGTCTTTTTGTTAGAGAGTGTAATAGAGGAGGTGATATATGGACTTAACTGAAATATTTTGCAAGACCTGTAGCCTGTAGATGTTTGTTTTAAAAGTTCGATTAAAAATGAAGTAATTGTAATCTATAATTGA
This sequence comes from Brachionus rubens, assembly GCA_022207745.1. Lineage (NCBI taxonomy): Eukaryota > Metazoa > Rotifera > Eurotatoria > Ploima > Brachionidae > Brachionus > Brachionus rubens. The sequence goes on along the minus strand of JAJVHD010000102.1, from coordinate 151,806 downwards.
ACCAATGAGAGCATTATATATTCCCAAGAGAGTTTAATTTTCACGATTAATGTGAAGGAATTTTGACCAGATTCAATCTGTCTTGTTTCAACATTACAGCTGTCGTACATGAACGACGATGTTTACCGTTAAAAAGCGAGACTACGACTGCGGGGAACGAGCTCAATAACCACACAATACTGACGGTTTTGAATAAAATCGTTCTGATTGGATTCAAAATCTACAGTTGGTCAGTTAATAAAATATTGAATCATAGATATTCTATTGGTTAAAAAAACTATATCAATAATTATCTCACGATATTAAAAGCTCTGCTTCGCGTTTCTTATTTTTTGACAAGACAAGACAAGACAATAGTTTACGGACAGAGTCCTAAGGGACTTGTGATCCCTTTGAGCCCTATGAAATTGTGAAACATTTTTTAATTGAAGTATCTACATAATGGGGTTTGATATTTTTTTGGTGCAAGCTCACAGATGTTATTAAATTCATCCATTAACTTATTTGTCAGTGGGTTATCGTTAGTGACAGTATTGTTGAAATAGTTTTCAATAAGATCATTGAATCTGAATATGATAGTTGGTAGGCCAGAGATTGCTTGTAACTCAGTCGTATTCAAGTCGAATCTTTGATTGTAAATAATTCTAATTGAACTACTTTGATTATCTCACGATATTAAAAGTACTTCTTCATGTTTAGACAAGACAAGACAATAGTTTACGGACAGAGTCCGAAGGGACTACGGGACTTGTTCATTTTTTTTTTAAGGCTGACTTTTTTTAATTTTTTGACTAAAATTTTCTTTGTATTTATATTACTTTGTTGACCTTTCAAAAAAAAATCTAAAATATGTTAATTTAAAAAAAAAAACGTTACTAATAAATTGTGCATAATTATTTTTAGATGTTTAGTTTATACAAAACAGTTCATCCACCGACTGGTATTGATAACTCGGTCTATTGTAACTTTCGTAATCCAAATGAAAACAATTTAATAACATCAAGTTCAAATCGTTTAAATATTTACAAATTTTATTCATGTGATTCATTATTAAAATTAGAGCTAATCGAATCTTATTATTTATACGGTACAATATCAAGTGTTAAATCATGTCGATACGGGAATATGAACAAAGACGCTCTTATAATCGCGTTCATAGACGCAAAGTTATCAATAGTAGAATATGATGAAAATATTCAAGATCTCATCACTTTATCAATTCATTATTTCGAAGATGAGATTGAAACAGAGGGTTTACATTACAACATTTACGAGCCTATATTAAAAGTCGATCCAAATATGCGATGTGCTTGTATGTTAATTTACGGATTTAAACTAGTCGTGATCCCATTTCACTCATCCCAAGACGCCGGGGAAAATTCTGAAGACACAGAGACAAACTCAAAATCATTATCAAGTTACACTATCGATCTTAGAAAACTAGATAATTGGTTAGAAATGAGAATAATCGATATTGAATTCTTATACGGGTATTATGAACCGACTTTGTTTGTTTTATGTGAATCGAACATGACTTGGGTAGGTCGATATGCTGTTAAAAAAGACACTTGTAACAGTGTTGCTTTATCTCTTAATTTAAACCAACGGACCCATCCGATTATTTGGCCAGTTGATAAACTTCCATCGGATTGTTTAAAATCTTACGCTGTCCCTGATCCAATCGGTGGGGTCTTAATCTTTGCTGTCAACAGTCTTATCTACATCAATCAGAGTGTACCATCCCACGCAGTCTCTCTCAACTCAATAGCCAAACAAACAAGTCATTACCCGTTCAAGACTCATCTAGAACATGTCAAAATCACTCTTGATTCAAGTCAAGCGTTGTTTATATCACATGATAAAGTTTGTGTATCTCTCAAAGGCGGGGAGCTGTATATTATAACATTACTAACTGATACTGAATCATTACGGAGTATTAGAAGTTTTAATATTGACAAATGTGCCAATTCTGTAATCTCAACAGGTCTTACAAAATGTTATGATAATTATCTATTCGTAGGCTCACGTCTTGGAAACTCGGTTCTATTGAAATATAATGAAGATGTTGTTGAGATGGAGACTGAAACAACGGTTAATTACACATTCGAGATATGTGATGTCTTATTGAATATCGCACCTTGTGGTAATTCGATAATAGGTCAATCAAATGGAGACTTAAACGAATATTTAACTGAAATAGACTCTCAAAATTCACTTCACTTGAATCATATTGATGTTATAACATCGTCTGGTTATACTAAAAATGGGGGTATCTCAATATTACAAAGGAGTATTCGACCGGACTTGATAGCTAGTTTTCAAATATCGGACATTATTGATTTATGGTCTGTTAATCTTTTAGACACTGACCCATACTCGGTGAGTTATTTATTTTTGACAAGATTAGACTCGAGTTTGGTCCTTCAAATTGGATCTGAGATAACTGAAATTGAAAGCCCGGTGTTCTCAAAAGACCCGACGGTATACGTGTCAAACCTCCAAGGCAACAAATTCATCATTCAAGTCACCACTCGGGAGATTTTAATATACGGTAAAGAGATTGATGTTTATATTGTAGATAGTTTGAAACATGGTATTGATTATATAAAACAGTGTTACATCTTGGACCCTTACATCGGGATTCTAAGCGAGATTGGACAGTTGTCTTTGTACCGGTATGACACAAAGTTAAGACAGATAGACCTCGAGATAGGGTCAATAAACTGTTTTAGTTTGTTCGAAGACACTGTTAATGTTTTGATTAACATCGAGCCTGTTACAGTTGAGATGAAAGAGGATGAAAAAAAGACATTTTTTAGTGATCCGTATCCGAGTCATGTTGATGATGAAGACGAGTTGTTGTACGGAAATTCGGGTGTTGATGCACGATCATCAACTAATGATTACATTAATCGTTTACTCACGGAAAAGAACCCGAACGCTGTGGTTCAGACCCAGGTTAGTTCTCAAAAACCATCGGCTACACTTCGACCAACAAACCCGACATTCTGGTTGTTCATAATAACCGATGGGAATCTTGAAATGATTAATTTAGACAGTCTTAAACCCGAGTATGTTTACCCTAGGTTTAACAACTCGTTAAAATGTTTAACTGTGACAGAGAGTTCTAAAAATTGTAATTCAACTGTTCATGAGTTATTAGTCGTACCATGGGGGGTTGATAATACCCGTCCTCTAATTGTATCCCGTATAGACGAAGATTTAATAATCTACGAGTTTATGAATCAAAACCTTAAAAAAGTTAATCATGAAATCCTTATCCGGGATAAAAAGAAAAAAAAGTTTTTTGACAGAAACGAGGGTGAACGTGGTAAATTAGTCCCGTGTTTGAGACGATTCGATTCTTTGGGTTCGTTTAACGGATTCGCTGTAATCGGGTCATCGTTATCATCGTATTTAGTCTTCAATACCCCACGATGTGGTTTAACCCCACACCCGTTATGGAAAGACACGAGTTTTCCGTTATTATCATTCACACAGTTCAAGAATAGTTCGATTACAATGTCCGGGTTTATTTATTCAAACAAAAATTCTGATATTAGGATTTGTAGTCTCCCATATGAGGACTCGAAACTCAATTACGATTTCCCGTGGGTGCTAAAAAAAGTTTCAATAAGACAAACTGTTAATTTTGTAAGTTATCATGAAGAGAGTAAAACATACGCTGTTTGTTATAATCAACAAGAAGCGACTGGGAAGTTGATGCAACTTGGAGAAGAGGACAAAGAAATTGTAGAGTTTCAGAAAGAAGAGAATTTTATATACCCAAATAAGAGTCAATATTATGTTCAATTGTACACGCCGGTCGAATGGGAACCACTGCCGTATGGTAAATTTCAATTAGGTGAATGGGAGCATGTTAGTTGTATGAAGATTGTAGAGCTTCCGTATGAGGGTCATAGTTCAGGTTTGAGGTCGTATTTAGCCGTATCGACTATTTATTGTTATTCAGAAGATGTTAATTCAAGAGGTCGGATTATTATATTTGATATTATCGAGACTGTGCCTGAACCAGACAAACCGTTGACTAACACAAAATTAAAATCGATTTATGAAAAGGAACAAAAAGGACCTGTAACGTGTTTAGAGTCTGTTAACTCGAATTTGATCGGGTGTGTCGGTCAAAAAGTTTTCATATGGGAATTTAAAAATAATGAATTGATCGGTAAAGCGTTTATCGATTGTAGTTTTTATGTCCATAAAATGATAACTTTAAAAAATTTTGTACTTATTGCTGATTTACATAAAAGTATTTCATTGGTTAGATTTCAAAGTGATTATGCTAAATTGTCATTTGTGGCTAAAGATAAACATTTTTTGGATATTTATTCTTGTGAGTATTTTGTTGATAATACGAATCTTGGATTCATTGCGTCTGATTCGGAAAAGAATTTGAGTATTTATGCATATCAAAGTGAATGTAAGAATAAAATTTTTTTTTTTTTTTGAGACTTTTTTTTTATGTTTTTTGTGTTAAGCGCATGATAATCAAGGTGGGACTTGGTTGATTAAAAAAGCTGAGTTTAATGTTGGTTCGAAAATTAATTCAATGTTTAGACTTAAATGTAAAGTTAATGATCCGAGTATGGATAAACGAGCTGGTATGGCTGAGAAACGACAAGTAACTTATTGCAGTAAGTTATTTTTTTAGTCGTTTATTGTAACCCAGTCTTTAAGAAAATGAAAAAATTAAGTTCAACAATATAAATATATCACTGTGTACAGCTCAACGTCCACTTTCTTATGACCTATATATCTCTTATAAATGATATGAATTTCCTTGTGTACATAGATACCGAAAAATTAAGGGAAAAAATTGAAAATTGGTGTTTTATCAATTTTCGGGAACCAAGCATTAACCCAATTTGAAATCAATTTGTAAAATTTCAATTTTAGGATTTACAGAACCCTTTCAGCTACATGCTAGGATACTTTTATGTTATTCTAGAGTTTATATAAATCTTACAGAGAGCGTTAAAGTTTATGAAAGCAACAATTTTAGAAAAAAATAATGAAAATTTTGAACTTGAATTTATTCATTTGTCGATTTTCAATTGAGATTGACAGATACATTAAGCATGTAGAGTATCTTCTCAGCTACACAGTAATATATTTACTTTTAGGATATGATATTTTAAAAGTAGTTTTAATAGCCCCGAAAGTTGAACAATCTGAAAAACTCAAAAAAAATTGTTGTTTTATCAATTTTCGGAAATCAAGCCTTAACCGAATTTCCAACTGACTTTCAAAAATCCACTTTTAGGATTTACAGTACCCTTTGAGCTACATGCTTGTATACTCTGTTATAGTTTTTGAGTCTATGGGTTCGTTATACAAAGCGTTTAAGTTCGTTCAAACATCAATTTTATTTTGAAAATTTCGAAAATCAATTTTTTTCAATCAATCGATTATCGATTTGGTCTGAGATAAATGTTTACTTCTTAACTCTTGTCATGTACAGCACTTTCTCAGCTACATGTCAATATATTTACTTTTGCGGTATAATTTTTTAAGCTTTTATCCCAGAGTCTCAAAATAGTAGAACTTAAGAAATAATGTAAATTGGATAATTTTGAGGGATCAAGCATTAATCGAATTTGAGAATTGTCATCAATATTTAGCATTTGGCTTGTACCAGAGTATCTTCACTACAACTTGGAATATTTTTTTATTACATTCGGTATTATAGCCCCATATATGTCCTTTTTGCACCCTTTGGCACATCTTTAAATGAAATTCTAATAATTTAATTTTAAGCAAACTTGGACGGTGGAATTGGTTTCGTGTTACCAATAAGTAGTAAAACATTTTTAAGACTTTTCATGTTACAAAACGCAATAATTGTAATGAAATCCCATTACGCTGGTCTCAATCCAAAGTCATATCGTATGTACAAAGGTAAACGTAAAGAATTGTCTAATTTTCAAAAAAATGTTCTCGATGGTGATTTGTTATTCGAATATTTTAACATGAGTTACCCTGAACGAAATGAAATATCAAAAAAAATAAAGGCTACAACCGAACAACTTTTGGACGACTTAACTGAGGTCTTTCAACTCACTTGCCATTTTTAAAATAAAAACTAAATTCATAAAATGACTTTAAAATGTAATTTTTTTTATCTTTAATAAATTGTTAATTAAACTCATTTTTGTATGTCAACTTCTTTACCTTTACCACAAGCTTTATGACGGCGCAGTTATCTTCAAGTTTTTTTTAGGAGAATATAAAGCCAAGTATATTCAGATTTTAGGTCAAGATTAGAGCAAGCAAGGCGAAGAGTATGTTATTTTTAAGTCTCTTAAATACTGAGAAAAGTAAAGTTAAACAAAAATGTTAATTTCTTTAAAAATATTTATTCATCGATTTAAATATTCTTAAAAGAAAAAATTTATTTTTTTATTTTTCTGGAGCAGCAGCTGGAGCATCAGCTTCACGTTCGATCTTGGTGTAGATTTCTTGTTTACTGTGTCGTGAAACGGTTTTAATCAAGTCTAAAAAAAAATTGAATAAAAAGATTTTTTGTAAAATTTAAAAGTTTGAAATAAAGTTAAGTTACTTTTAGCAGCTAATTCCTTGAGAGCAGCTCTGGCCAATGAACCTCTAACTTTAAGACGCTCAGAAACAACAGCTGGAGTAATCAATTTGTATGATGGAACTTCCTTCATGAATTTATCAAAAGTTGGCTTGTCAAATAAGACCAAGTTGTTCAATTTATCGCGTGTTTTTCCTTTTGACCACTTCTTCTTTTTTTGTTTGCTACCACCACCACCGGAGTCTTTGGCTGGTTTAGCTTTACCTTTATCGGCTTTATCCTTCGATTTGTTAGCCTATAATCAATAAAATCAATTACATATCGATTAAATAAGATTTTAAAAAATATGTGTGTGTAAGTATTTACCATTTTGCTTTGTAAATTTCTAAAAACAAAATTCAAACTAGCACTAGCGAGCTTGATATCTTAACGAAATAAAAAAAAATTTATAATTTTTTAGTCTGCAGATAGAACAAATTCAATGTGTTTAGAAATTGAATTTTTGTTTTTGTTCGACTTTAAAAAATAAAAATTATAATTTTTAATTTTTTCAAAATTTTTCCAAAAAAATCAGTTGCGTAGTTTTCAGTTTTGGGTTTGAGAGTGACTTTTTTTGTCTTTAAATTTTTTTTAATAGAAATTTTCACTATATTTTCCAATAGGTTAAAGATTAGGGGTGCAAAATTTTAAGTTTAAGTTGTCAAGGTTTTGAGTGAAGAACTCTTAATTGTCAATGATTTTTTTGTTTTAATGATTTTTGTAACATTCTGACCTTTGACATCAGCCTTGTTTTTATACTTGGTGTTCACGGTGGTTGTACCATTTATCGCTTTTTGAGCCAAGAGACTCAAGCGATAAAGTGGTGTAGGTTAGTAAAATTCAGCCCTCTAAGAAAATGAGCGATAGAGCGAAAATGATGATAATCAGAAGGTCTGGTCTATATGCTGAGTGATGGAGAAGTTCAATCCATTCCAGCTCTTCAATTTTTTTCCATTGTTTTTCGCGCGGTGTGTGGTTTTGCGTTATCTTGAAGAAACAAGCCAAGGCCTAATTAAGGTCATCATTTATCGTACGACCTTCAGGAATCAGTGCAAAGTGTATGTAGTGCAGTGTAATGTATAGTGTAGTGTTTGTGTAGTATAGTTTAGTAAGTGTAAAGTGTATTTCACCAAACGCACAATATTACCTTCTTTTCGAATCGTCGTCTTTTAACAACTGGTAGGGCTGGTTGAGATTGGTCCAACCACTGGTTTTAGTCATCAGTATTTCGAAAATAGATCCGTTTCTCATCGCAAGTAATTACCCTTCTGAAAAATCAAGAGGATTTTTGATTAGTTTTCTACAGATTTCGATACCACGTTGAATATCAAGAGGTGTCAACTCGGAAGCGTCTATTAACTTTATGGATCAACTTAAGGTGACGGAATATGGTCAACTGTGAAGTGATAAGGTCACTTGATAATTCGCGAATACTAACCCGGGGAATGCTCTCTACCGCCGTACGTCGGGCATCCAGATCGAAACTCGCTGGTCTCTCAGACCCCTTTTTTTCCTTCGAAGGCTAGTATCACCAATGTCTGCTTGTGCCTTTCTTACTTTAAGAACATTTTCCAATAAACTTTCAAATTTATAGACCGAAACCGTTCAGCTCTATTTAATGTTTAAAACAAAACAAATTTTTTTATTGAAAAATCCAATAATGATGTAAAAGCACTAGAATTTTCATCAAAACACACAGGAAGGACTTAGGCTTTTTTTGAACCCTTTCAACTCTTTTCGAAACTGGTATGCATGAATGAAGATATTCTAACTAGAAAATATTTCTTTCAAATAATTTTCTATTCAATCAAAAAATCATCCAGAAAAGTGTTTTTTTTGTCAAATTTTTTAAAATTGTTAAAATTTAGATAAAAAGGTGACTTGATTATTTTTGAACTTTTAACTTTTGATTCATTTTTTGGATCTAAAAAATAAACTCATTCAATCGATTAAAAAAATGTGCTTGAATTTTGGCAAGGAATTATTTTTTTTCTTTTGACCCATGGGGTATCAGTAAGAAAAAATTTCAACACAAGGTCCATTTTAAAAAATAATCATGGTTATACCCCCTCCCAGACATAGGGATTCCCGATTTGGGATTCGAGTCTTGAAAGACTCGAGTCGGACTCGAGTCCTCAATAGGGACTTGAGTCCGAGTCTTTTTTTTTTTAAAATTGGGACTCGGACTCGAGTCCAAGTCTTTGTTTAATCGCAGACTCGGACTCGGTTCGAGTCTTTAGAATTGTTAAAAGACTCGAGTCTTATAAAGTCAATTTTGCAAAGGAAAATTATAATAAATTAAGACATTAAGAAAACAAATCTTTTAAACGGTTTTAATTTTTTTTGTGTACAACCCTGGTCATTCAGAACTTCCAAAAATGAACGTTCATGAACCTTCCTGAACCTTCAAAAACATTCATGAACCTTCAAGGTTTTGAAGGTTCAAGAGTCCATGAAGCTTCATATTTCTTCATTTTTTTTCAAATTTGAAAATATGAAAATCTTAGAAAAAATCTGAAAGAAAATGAAAATTTTAGGAAAATAATGAAAATATTTGAGGATATTTGAACCTTCATTAACGTTCATGAAGGTTCATGAAGGTTCAGGAAGGTTCAGGAAGGTTCATGAACGTTCATTTTTGGAAGTTCTGAATGACCAGGGTTGTATGTCAAGAAATTGTATTTCATTTTGAACATAAAAATTAATTTAATGAAATAAAATCAAAGCAAAAAACCGCTTAGTTTCTCATCGCTTTTTTATTATAACAAAGAGAAACGTTCTGATTGTTATTTTCTCTCATTTAGATTAGCATATTTTTTTAAATTTTCTATTGATCTATTGATAACTATCATGTCTAGCATCAACATTTAAAGTAAAAAAGTTTCTTAAGGACTCGAGTCTTTGGGATTCGAGTCCCAGATTTGAGACCGACTCGGATTGCGATTTACGAGTCTTTAAAAATTCGATTAGGACTTCGACTCGATCTCAAGTCTTTAAGTTGCGAAAGACTCGGATTTAGACTCGAGTCTTTTAAAAATTGACGAATCCCTAAGTCTGCCCCCTCCCCATGTAAGAAAATGACATAGAAGCCGAAACTTAGGACCCCCCTCCCTCAAAATTTTAATGCATTTTCTCACAGATAACATAATTTTTTTGTTTACTAGGATTTAAAAATTGAATTGCCGTTTCGTTAAAAAAAATCTGGGATTAAACAATCGCTATTATTTTTTTCAAAAAAAAATTTTCTTATTTGGTCTTGAGGGGTAAAAAAAAAATTTTTGATTTTAATTTTTTTCTCGTCATATACCCCCCCCTCAATTTTTGACCTTTTCATGTAATTTTTTTGGAATAATTCTCATGAACAATCCCAAAAAACACGGATTTATTAAATCTATGGCTTTGAATAAATGACTAAAAAACCTAGATAAATTTTGTTGACCTCGATCTAAAAAAAAATAATATTCAAGTGTACTAGATTGTGTGTATATAAAAATCTTGATTTTTCATAAACTTTTTTTTTTATTGGTGGTTGATTTTATAAGTAAACTTTAATCTATTTGACGTATTAATCATCAGACAGACATTTTTGTTGGTACAAGACGCCAAACTTTTTTATTTAAAATGACGCAAAACTGCACTAAATCTATTTGTTTACTTATAATACTAGAAAACAAACAAGTCTTTCTAATTAACATAATAATTCTTACGTAAATCTAAAGACGAAATAACACCGAACGACTCTGTCTAGAATCATGCCATTTTTTTTCAAAAAAAATATTAACATAAAATAGTATACGAAAAATTTGCACAACACCAAGCCAAAAATATATAATTTCAAATAATAAGCATAATATATTTTGCAATACATTTACCTTTTTTTTTTCAAAAAAAAATTTTTTTTCTCATTTTCCAGTTTTTTAATTGACGGCTAATTAACGTTTTTTTATCTTCGTTTTTTTTTTAAGAAAAAATTCATTTTTTTTTACTTTAAAAAAAAAAAATGGAAAATTCAAAACAAATTAAAATTGGTAATTACATACTTGGTAATACAATTGGTAAAGGAAATTCAGCTGTTGTTAAAGTAGCAACACATTCAATGACAAAACAAAAAGTAGCCATTAAAATATTTGATAAATCAGTATTGGACAGTGATAAACAACTAAGATTAAAACGAGAAATAGAGTCTATGAAACATTTAAAAAAACATGATAACATAATTAAATTATACGAAATAATGGAGACTAATAAACTTATTTGTTTGGTCACTGAGTATGCGAGTAATGGTGAATTATATGATTTTATAATACACAAAAAGAGGTTAAGTGAACGTGAGGCTAAGAGTATATTTCGTCAAATAATCTCAGCTGTGTATTATTGTCATTCGAATCGCATCGTACACAGGGATTTAAAAGTCGAAAATCTTTTATTAGACTCGAATTGGAGGATTAAATTGGCCGATTTTGGGTTCTCAAGCCCGTTTAATCCAGGCGAATTACTTGATATATATTGCGGTAGTCCACCATATTGTGCGCCTGAGTTGTTTCTAGCGAGACGTTATGATGGTACTAAAGTCGATATTTGGAGTCTTGGTGTCATTTTGTACGTGTTGGTTTGTGGTTATTTACCATTCGAAGCGAATCAATTTTCTGTTTTGAGATCTCAAGTAATCAATGGAAGTTTTAAACTACCTTTTTTTTTGTCCGAAGGTAATTTAACAAAATTTCTCGAAGCAGAGTGTTAAATTTTTTTTTGTTTAAAGAATGTAAGAATTTAATAAACGCAATGTTGACTGTAGATCCACTTAAAAGAATTAATTTAAACGAAATAATTGACCATAGATGGTTAAATTCAGATAAAAATATAGAAGATGATTCATCGTTCAAAGATTTTGGAAGTTTAATTTATAAAATAGAGAACATGTAAGTCAAGTTTATGTAATTAAATGACATATTTCAAAGGCTTCGTATTGTTTTAAACAAATTTTTTTTAATTATTTTTAAGTTTATTTGTTTTATCCGTTTCATAATTGAGATTTACTTTTTTTTTTTTTTTTCAAAGTAGATCTAAGTCGTTTATTTTTTGTTGACTCATACTAACAAAAATCGATCTGATGATTTTTTTAATGGTGTCAGTTGACACTTTATGTAAAAAAATATGTTTCTTATAATCGTAAGAAATTGAGTCAATAATATACCAGGTTGATGTTAAGCGTGTTCTCACTTATTAGAGTAAAATTGGGATATCCTATTATAAAAGTAAATATACCAGGTTGTAGCTTAATGTGCCCTTTGTATACTTTAAGTTGACATGGGGCCAAAAAAGTTAGATTGGAATCGTACTCGACTCCTCAAAATCAGAAAAACTCTAATTTTACTTTTTCAAAAATTATGAACAAGTTTTTAAATCGTTTATTTGAGTTCAAAAAAAATCTCAATTTCAGCAAAAAAGCATAAAATTAATTAGAGCAAGGGGTGCTCTAGATTCCATGGTATTGGTTTTATAAAATTTATTTGAATTGGAGTACCCAAAAGTATCCCAAAATAGACCACAATAAAATTTATAATTTTGAAAATTGGTTATTTTCATTTTTTGACGTCTTCTGTAAGTTTATTGAAATATTCATCTATAGCATAAAGCATACCACGTTGTAGCTAAAGTAGCCCTCTGTATACTTTAAGCTGAGATGAGGTAAATAAATTGAAATTGGAATCATACTCGACTCCTCAAAATCAGAAAAACTCCAATTTTACAATTTTTAAAATTTTGTGCTTTTTCTTATTAGGATTAATTTGGGATATCATGTCATAAGAGTATGTATACCAGGTAGTAGCTTAAGGCTTACTGCACATGCCATGAGTCGAGTTTGAAAAATAAAATTTAATTCGAATAAATACTTGAAGCCTCAAAATCGAATAAACCATAATTTACATTTTTAAAATTTAGCGTTTTTTCATTTTTCAACACTTATTAGGGTAAAATTGGGATAACCTATTATAAAAGTATGTATATCAGGTAATAGCTAAAGGTGTACTGTAAATGCGATAAGTTGAAATGAGGTAAATAAATTTAAATTAGAATCATACTCGAGTCCTCAAAATCAGAAAAACTCCAATTTTTCAATTTTTAAAATTTTGTGTTTTTTTATTTTTTATCACTTAATACAGGGGGTACGAAAAAAAAAATCTTACACACAAGGTAGGGGGGGGGAGGGTTTTTTTTCTTAGTAAATTGAAAAAAAATTACATTTTTTTTTACTAATTAACATAAAAAAAATTACATGAAATGGTCAGAAATTTAGGGGGGGGGTATATGACGAGAAAAAAATTGCAATCAAAATTTTTTTTTCAACTTTGATAAATCAAAGACATACCCCTCAAGACCCCAACAAAATTTCGGCCCCTATGTCATTTTCTTACATGGGGAGGGGGGGTATAACCTTGTTTTTTTTTTAAAATGGACCTTGTGTTGAAAATTTTTCTTACTGATACCCCCTGCTTAATAGGATAAATTTGGGGTATCATATCATTTAAGTAAATATCTTAGTTAGCAGGTGAAAGGGAGATGTTAAGACTAAAAGTTAAATTTTTAAAACATGTCGTAAAATCGATTAATCCTTAAATAATTTTTTTTTGTTTAAAGATCAATTGAAGAAAACTCACCGAATGAAGAAGTCCTTAACGAACTATCCAAAAAATATCATTTAGATATGAGCAAAGTAATCGAATCAATTGTTAATAACGAATTTGATAGCTACTCCGGTTTATATTACTTAACAGAAGCTTCACTTTATCAAACTAAACCACTTGTTCAACAACAATTTTCAACACCTGTTAACTTAATTTTGCCAGATCCCTTTAAACTAAACGGTTACGCCATACCAAAATCTAAATTTGAAAAAAGTCTTCAAAAATGTGAGAATTTTCAACTTGAAAAATCAAACAGTGATGACAATTCTACACCAATAGAAGAGCTTGGTCGAGATTATTTAACTCGTAACAGTGCTATACGTCGCCATACTATCGCCACTAACAACAACAACAACGATGAAAATTCGAATCAAAGTTCAATAATCGAAATCGGACAAAGTCTTAACTCAAATTTCAACTTACCCAACACAAACTCAGAATACTTTAACATCGATCAAGACTCTCAGACTATTCAATATCCCCATAACCCTCGAAAGCATTCATATCACGATAACTTCCATCAAAACAAATGCATTAAATCAAAACACGAATCGAACGCCAAAAACGATCAAGTTGAAGATTTCAATTATTATTTACAACCACCTGTTATGAATAACACTAGACGTGCCAGTGATGGTGGCTCAAATATATCTTTATTTAACACATTGTATACTTTAAAAAATCAACTTTGTTTCAATTCAATTATTTCGAGTAATAATAGTTTAAACGACTCGGAGAATGAGAATTTTAAAAAACAGTCAAGAGGGAGTATTACATCAGGAACCCCAATTGCGTTTATTAACCGTTCGAGTGATGAAGACGAGAATGATGTTAACAATAATCCATTACCGAGTAATTCAATGAAGTTTCAAAAGAGGCCTAGTTTTAGTAAAGGAAGTCGACATGAGCCTTACATGGAACAAAGTGATAAGAGTCAAACGAGACAACACTCGTTTAGTGGGTCAACTCAACCGGTTAGAGGTAGAATACACCGTGCTAGTGAGACTAATCATCAAGAGCTGTTAAGTGTCAATATGCCTCATTTGGAATGGATTTACAATCAGTCTATAAATCAACCGAAAAGTGATCAATTAATTTTTCAACCTTTAAATCAACACGAAACGTCCACAACCGAGCAAATGAATGAACCAGAAGAGACACATTCGAATTTACAAATAATCCAAGAAGAACAAACAAGTGAAGTAACAATGATTACAGATGATCTTAATTTATACACACAATGTTTTAAAAAGTCGTACGAATCAAGTCCAAAGCGTAATTTGATATCACAATGAGAATGAGAGAATGTATATAATTGATATTATTTAATCAAAACACACACAAACACACTAAAAAAGGTAGTCCAAAAAAAAAAGTTTTTCAAACGAGAGCTTTTGTAAATAATTTATTTTGGTCTTGAGACCTGGTTTATTTTAAAAAATAAACAAAATTGTAAAATTTTTCTTCTAAATGCCAAAAAAAAAACAATAAACAAACACCCGGTAAACATATGCTTTTTTTTTCTTGTTTTTTGTTATGTTGTGAATTTTTTTAACTTTTTTTTTTTTTTTGATTTTATTGATTTGTCAAGTTTATTTAACCAAAACGAAAAAATAAAAATTTTACAAAAAAAAAATCATATCGTCTTTTTATCCAGATCAAATTTAAAGTTTGACTCTAGTTACAAAGTTAAGTATTCTCCTTCGGGTTAATACGCTTGGTTTGTGGTTCCAAGCTAAGTCTAAATAGTCGTCGAGTTCGCAGTCTCTTAGACTCGGATGAGTGACACTGTTTATGATGAACGTCCCACAGTAACTAGGATACCTTAACCATACCAAGGCCGGTCCCAAGTCCGGGTAAAATGGGAGGGAGGCTAAAATACCGTCAGCGAAGTTAAGTTTTCTTCAATTGAGGAATAACGCTTGGTTTGTGGTTCCAAGCCAAGTCTAAATAGTCGTCGATGAGTGACACTGTTTATGATGAATGTCCCACAGTAGCTAGAAGTCGTAACCATGCCTTCGGCCGGTTCTAACCCCGGATGAGAAAATGCGAGGGCGATTCAATTGAAAGATAAAATTTAATCTTCAAAGTTTATTGAATAAACTTTTAAATAAAAAAATAAAATTCATTTTTTTATATAAAATATTTCTTTAATAAATCCTTCTTAAAATTTACAAATAACTTAAAAAAGAAAACAAAAAATCTTTTTGATCATTACAAAATACCACTCATATCCCAAACCTATACAAAAAATAATGTAATCTCTCTTTTGAGGGTTAGAATATTGAAAATTACTTTAGCAACTCGATCGAATCCGATTGTTAGTAAATACTTTCTTTTTTCATCATAACTCAAATCAATAACACTGTGTTTTGTATCATAAAATTGAGCTAATGGAGTCTTCCTTTTAACACAAAATAGTTTAAACCTTGTCTTACCCTCAATCAATCTTAGCTTACTCGTCACTTGTTATCTTTGGTCCACATTGACAACAAATCCTAACTTCAAACTCGTGTCCAAGTATAGGTATTGAAGTTCGACTCTTACTACAATCATCACAAATTGCAGCGCCACATCTACGACAATGATGTTGACGTTTACCCACCGTCCTTTGCTCCCACATACCCTTTAAATTCCATAAAAACGGTTTTTTACAATACTCACAAACATCACTCTCTCTCCATTGAGGATTCTCTTTACGTTTAGCCTCCATATCCCAAACAACAATGAACCCATCTTCGGAACCACTTAACAACTTTCGATTCGAGTTTATAAATATCAATGCTCGTACTCGATCACGATGACCTTCTAAATCATACGTTACCCCTTTTTGACCACCAATATCCCAACAAATCACTGTTTTATCATACGAACCGGAGAACAAAAACTTTCGAGTTGCATCCCAAGCAAGACATGACACACTCGCTTTAAAATTCAAAAATCATAAAATTGTTAAAATATTTCAAAAAGGTCTTACATTCATGACCGTTTAGAGTCGCTTTAAACTCACACCCTGTGTCTGTTAACTTTAAAAACGTAATCTTTCCATTATCATCCCCGATGAAACAATGTCTAGACGCAGTGTCATAAACAAGACAAGTAGCTGGACAATTAGTCGAATACGATCCGATTCGTCTCGAATTATCAGTCGAATGAAACGCAAAATATTTATCTTTAGATGTAGACAGAACCCAATCGTGTTCAATCGAGTTATAAATACTTGTAACCCGAGCAGTGTGAGCTAAATATTGTTTTATTAATGTAATTTTGTTATAATCTTCCCCGACTGCGAATTCAAGAATATTCCCACTATCAAGTCCAACAAACAACCGACGAGTATCTGGTTGATGGAATAAACATGTCGGTAATCGATCAGCGTAGTGACACACACTTGGCCAATACTTGCCAGTCTCTCGTTTCAACCAAACCCGTATCGATCTTAAAATAATATTACAATAATGTCTGTGAGTGGATTAATGTAAATTACTTGTCATCGTTTATTGAAATGAACCCCTCTTCGTCTGGAAGTATACAAGCAGCTAGTACATCTGAATCAATTCCCTCAATTCGATCAATCAAAACAGGCTTTTTTTCATCATTACGAGAATCATTAATAGTTGCAGCCATTTTTTTCTAATTTCAAATTATGAGTAAAAATTATATTTTTTGTTATCTTGAACAAACTTCGCTTAGTTTTGCTTTGTTACAATGTCGTTTATTAAGTCTCCTCTTTATGATGACCCAATCTTATCTAAAAATGATAAATTTTAAACAAAATAGATAAATTTCATAAAAGATTATTTTTCATCATGTGAGACTCGAAATAAAACAACTCGTTTTCAAGTTTTTTTTTACACTAAAAAAAAAATGAGCGTACCTACTGAATCAACGATTGAAGTTGAGATTAAACCAAAGACTAAGCGACAAGCATCAACAGTTGCTAACGATCCAGATCGTTTTAAACATGGGGTTTTAATACGAGGTAAATTTATTGGAGTTGAAGATGTTAAAAAAGAAAATGGTGATGACGTTTGTCAAACAGCAATGATCAAGTTAAAAGCAGTTGTACTCGCTAAAAAAGAGCATAAACAACGTGTTTGTATTAAAATTAATTTGGAGGGTATAGAAATTTTAGATGAAAAAACAAATCAAGTTGTTTTTAAACACTCGGTTAATCGCATCTCGTATATAGCTAGAGATTCGACTGATTCAAGAGCAATTGGGTATATTTACAAAAATTCTCCGAATAATTTTCAATATTTTGCTATTAAGACTGAGAGACAAGCTCAAGAGTTGTTTAATACGTTGAAAGATTTGTTCGAAGTTGTCCTCGAGTTGAGGAAGGCTGAGGTAAAGAAAGAAGACGAGACAGTTGAAAAACTTGAGACTCAAGAGACTCCTGAGATAAAACAGAGTGAGTCTACATCACAAATAACCGGTGTTGTGACTCAAATGAATCAACAACCGGAAAGTTTGTTTGATTTTCCGACCAATAATTTTGCGGATTCGTCATTTGAGAAGAGTTTGGATACGACTCCGGTGCCGAAAGCGGCTTCGAATGAACTTTTCGGGGTATTCGACTCGAGCCCAATTGCAGCACCGCCACAGACTCAAAGTGATAAGTACTCGTCTCTGTTGAATGATTTATCGAATCTATCGACGAGTCCTCAAAGACCACCGCCAGTGCCTCCGATGCCGCAAATGAGTCCAGCGGCAAACCCGTTTGGAGCAACGAATATGCCTTCGCCTTTCTTTCAACAAACCCCTCCAGGTCCTAATTATAACCCGTTCGGAGGGTTCAATGCTCCAATGGCTCAACCGAATCCAATGATGGGTGCTAATCCGATGATGGGTAACCCTATGGGAAATTATGCACAACCAAGATACGCGCCAGTACCACCACCTCTACAGAATCAAATGTTTCCAATGAGTCTTCCAACTCAACCGGCTAATAATAATTCATTTAATCAAACTCAACAACAAAATTCATTTCCATGGTAAAAAAATATTCGAAAATTTTTAAATTATTTTTTATAATTATTTTTATTTATTGATTGATGTTTATGTAATAATAAAATTCAAACATAGCAAAATTAATTTTTTTTGTCTCTTTAAGACGGTAATCGACGGGTCTCAAAGAGACATTTTCTCATCTGGGTTTGGGACCGGCCATGGAAAACTTGTTGCACGGTTCTTTATTAAGATGTATTGCTATTTTTGAAGAATCTGCACTTCTACCGAACTTTTGATCGAAGCGTACCGTATTCACTGTACCGTACTCAACAAAAAAATTTGTTACGCTACGGCACGCTTCGCCTTCATGTTGCCAAGCATCGCTTTGATACGGCTTCGCTTCGGTTCGCTATCCACCAAAAGTTCGGTAGAAGTACAGTAATAACAGATCCATCAATTCAATTTTATACATCTCCACCTAATCTTTTATTTGAATATAACCGATTAATTTATTCTCGTGATTCTCATGAATGCAACGCATGCCTTTTAACATAAAATTAACAAATAACAAGTCCCACTTAAAAACTTGTTGCCTTTTCTTATATCACTTCAATTTAGATTATGCACTCCATACAACATACCTTTTAAGATTGATTTTTTTGGTGTATAGCCGATCATTTTAACTTAGTTATTTTCAGTACATTCAATCAAGATGACGTAAAGACTCCTATTAATTTATTACTAACTCACTGAAATGAATAATCAAAAATAATTAGATAACATGTCAAAAAAAATGAAAGAAAAAAGTACTAAATGAATAATGAAATTTATTAACCATTAAAAATAATTGTCTTTAAGAAAAAATGAGACTTGCATGCTTCGGAAAAATGTTGACCAAAATAGTATAAATTAGACTTTTCTGTGGATTCATTTTAAAGAATTCAAATGTTTGTTAAACGATTGGTATTTTGTCTATTGGTCGGCTACGCTCATAGCGTTTATATAGCTGATATTGAAGGTATCTTGGATAATTGGATAATTTTAATATTGATTTAAATCTATTTTCATTAGGTAGTATTGGAACGACTAAGAAAATAGTGAGATTAGAAGTTGGTGAAAGAGACTTTAGTGGATTTACACCACCATCTAGATTTTTTTTAATAATCGATGGCGAAAGGATACAATTTTATCATCGAATTTTAGACACATTAACTGGCGAATACGATATTAATCTTGGTGGGAGAGGAAATCTAAACAAAAAGGTATAAAAATAAAAAATTAAAACAAAAAAATAACTGCGATAAATTTTAAGAGTGGACAAGAATTTGTTTGTTTTTCAAAAAAAAGTTTGATCATAATTGACTATCTATGGGGTGATGGTTTATTTCTAATTGTAAAATTTTAATTTTTCGAGTCTCCAAAATTTAATCACTTTAAATAAAGAAAGGAGAAATCGAATTGGATACTAATAAAATCATAATCTTTAATACCAAGCCACAGTTAACTAAAATAAATGACTTGAATAAACGAAATCTAAATGGTAATTTTAAACATAAATAAAATATAACTTGTGTTTTATTTTGTTAGAAGTTAAAAGTAAGAGAGTATTACCAGTTATTGATTATTATGGTAAAACATGTGCCTTGGGCAAAACTTATTCATTTTGTAATAGATGTGGTAAGAGATATGTGCAACCTAATGTTAACAGAATATTTGGTGGACAAAGTGTTGCTCAAACAAGCTGGCCGTCTTTTGGTAATTTAAAGGCAAGAGCAGTGTTATTTGGAAGTGTTTACAATTTACGTTGTGGTTTGACATTGATTGAAAAAACAACTGTTTTAACTGCTGCTCAGTGTTACATTAAATCGTTTGATTTAACAAGTTACACAGTGGTTCTTGGTGTTCATTCAGTACATCAAACTCCTAGTGATCTAAAAATTCATCAGATTAAGAGTTTTATTATTGTAAAATTTTTTTAAAAATTTTTATTGAATTTTTAAAGTTAAAATTTTTAGCATCCAAATTACAATGCTGTTAATGGATTTAATGATATAGCGGTTATTAAATTAACAAGTGAAGTAGTTTATGATTTTATGACTCAACCAGCTTGTCTTCCTTTACCATCATCTCCAGAGCCAACTTCAGATCAACGTGCTTGGATCGTTGGGTTTGGTAAAACTTCATTTTATGGTAGCTATCCAGATTATTTACAAAACGCCGCTGTTACTTATTACGCTGATTTAAACAATAAATGTGTCAATTATGGTAAACTTTTTGATCCTTTCTTACAAATATGTGCAGGTAAATATCAAAATAACAAAATTAAAAACTATTTTTTTAAAATAATAAACTTTAGGTGATTATGCAACGTTTAGTGTTGATAGTTGTAATGGAGACTCAGGTGGTTCTCTTTACATTAAAGATGTAAGTTTAAATACTTATGTGTTAACTGGTATAACATCAGGCGGTTTTGGTTGTGGTAGACCTGGATTTCCAGGGTAAAATTTTTTGAAATTTTAT
Source organism: Brachionus rubens (assembly GCA_022207745.1). Lineage (NCBI taxonomy): Eukaryota > Metazoa > Rotifera > Eurotatoria > Ploima > Brachionidae > Brachionus > Brachionus rubens. Next base: position 131,052 of record JAJVHD010000102.1, on the reverse strand, counting down.
TTTTTTTAAATCAATAAATTCTTTCTGTTTAGAATTTACACCAAAGTACAACCGTACTTGAATTGGATAGTACAAAATATTTAAATTATTTGTTGAGACTTTTTTAAATAAAATTGCATTCGAACTTTTATCTTTTTATTAATTCTACTTCTCATAGTCGTTAACCATGCCTTGGCCAGTCCCAAGCCTGGATGTGAAAATGGGAGGGACGGTAATGTTGCTGTCATTCTAACACAGTTCTAAATGTGTTGTATTACGGGTACGTGGGTCTAAGGATCGCGTTCGAATCTTGTCGTATTGGGGTGCCGCTGGCTTTGACCATCACAACGTATAGGAGCCTGGGAACGGACGCAAGAACTTGTTTTACAGCAGACCCATTTAGCAATAGGAGTAGCCCTAGTGACAAAGTTAAGTATCCTTCTCTTGGAGGATAATGCTTGGTTTGTGGTTCCAAGCTAAGTCTAAATAGTCGTCGAATTCGCAGCTTCGGCTCGGATGAGTGGCACTGTTTATGATGAACGTCCCACGGTCACTGGAGTGAATGGAAGTAGTATAGTCGTAACCATGCCATGGCCGGTTCCAAGCCCGGATGAGAAAATGGGAGGATGATTTTAGTCGATTGATCTAGAAGATAAAAAAAGAGCGAATCAATGTCATTGTAAATTAATTTTATTCAAGAAAATGATCACATGCTTTTCATTACGTTATCGTAAAAAGTGGGACTATTGTCACCATTTTTTTGTACAAACACCTTCTTGATTACATTGTTATCAATAAGCATTGTATATCGCATTGATCTTACACCACCAAGTTGTTCAACTTGTTTATCCATTTTGATAGCTTTTGTAAACCAAGCATCTGGATCGGCCAAAAGTCTAACTTTATCTTGACATTTCAATTCATTTGTCCATGCACCAACTACAAAAGCATCGTTAACACATACACCAGCAATAACATTGTATCCTTTTGATTTTAAATTATCGAAATTTTGAATGAATCCTTGTATGTGATTGGTCGAACAAACTGGTGTAAATGCACCTTCAAAACCAAGTAATATTCCCTTACGACCAGAGAATATTTCATGCATTTTTATTTTACGATCAGGCGAGCCTTCGTAAACTTCAATGTTTGGCAATTGTTGACCTTCCTTAAAAAAAAAACAATTAAATTAAACCTCCTCCTCTCATTTAACGTCTTACTAGTTCCATTTTTGTTGTTTTAAAATTAAAAAAATTTACAACAAGTATTTATACAAAATAAATAAGGGACTAAAATATCTTTTTTTAGTTGAAATTTTAGGAATTTTTGGGATCAAACCCTAAAGAAGGGTTAATTTTTAGAATTAAAAGTTTAAACGGGTTAAGTGAACTTTACTTGTAAGGCCTCTCAGACCTTCATTTTGGAAACTTGTCGCCTTGTCTCCAAAATGCGAATAATTAATAAAAGTGAATCATTTAAACATTACGCAATGTGTAATTTCTCAATTATAACTTGTAATTTCGAAATTAGAATTTATTTAAACCCCTAAGCAAAAACAAAAAATTTTATATCAAAAAAATCAATGCCTAGAATGTAATCTTTAAGTATTTCTCAATAAAAATGGGTATTTGTTCTTTAAGAAAAGTTTTCGAGCGTAATGGTGTACAAAATCAAAACCGACTGATTTCAAAAATTCGTAAATTCAAACGTTTTGTACTCAATAATAAAATGGAGACCATAGAAGCCAATAAATTAATCGAATTTCTATTAAAAAATAATAAATATTGTATGAATTCAGATGATTTAATCGATACCAAAATTACTTGTAATTATATCGATAAAAATCAAATTGAGTTCAACTTTCAAGTCGAAAATCAAAATTATTTTATCAAAATTCGTGGTGCTGATAAAATTATCCTTAAACATCAATAGGTCGAATTTTAAATACTTTTTATTAATAAACATTTTTGACTTTACTTTTTTTTTCATTAATTTTTATGGTTGTCATGTATATCACCCTTAGAAACAAGAATAGCTAGAGAAGCTCTAGAGAATTCAGCAAACATTTAGATTAGCTTAAGAGTTTTTTAGGAAATGCAAAGAGTTTTTATGCCGGCATTGTGAAGTTTAGTACAAAAGAACAGAACAATTTTGAAAAATTGAAATAATTTTTTGTCTGTTGGTCTTATGATGAATCTGCGCATGTAACAAAGTGTAACAAACTTTGTTACACCACTGAGCAAACTCTGCAAAAACTCTGCAGTCTAATTGCGCATTTAGTTTCAATACTTTTTAATAGTGTGCATTTTGCAGAGACTTTGCATAAATTTAGCAGAGGTTGCCCAATGGTGTAACAAAGTTTGTTACACTTTGTTTACATGGGCAGATCGATCATAAGACCAACAGACAAAAAATTATTTCAATTTTTCAAAATTGTTCTGTTCTTTTGTACTAGACTTCACAATGCCTTTTATGCCCAAGTAAAATTCACGGCCAGGTGAATTACGTTACTTTTATCAATAGATGCGTAATACCACATTAATATCTTACTTTATCCATTGGCCTGATACCCAGCCACATTCTGTAACATGTTGTACCAAAGCTATTGATTTTACCCTTTAAATCTTTTGATACAATCCATGCTTCTCAACCATACAGCAAACATGAAACAACGGAGGCATTGGAGATTTTTCCTTTTAATGTGGAAGAAATATGCTTCGCTCTACAGATCTTATCCAGCTTCCAATAAGCCGCCCATGCCAAGGCTTTGTGGTTTTTAAAGCCAGCTACTTTACACCCTAAGTATTTAAAGTTTTCGACCATTGCTTTAACTCCCCTGATCTCCTGGGATATTAAAGGTTATGTTTTCCGTTTTCTTTGTATTTAAAACCAGACCGACTTCTTCTGCTTCAACTTTAATTGCAGAGTGGCTCTTTCAATTAATGACTCGAGTAGTGCTTTGTCATCAGTGTAATCAAGATCGTTTATAACCCTGTCCGGGTATCTCTTACACGAGCAATTCTTATATTTGAAACCAAAGTTATCTTGTGCTTTATTCATTACGAAGTCAATTACGATTATAAAGAGATATGAAGCAAGTACGTGCTAATTTTGAATTTTTCGGATAGTTGACAAACACGGCAGCCTCAGAATTTATGTAAAAAGAGGCTATTACGTCAACCTGTGTTTGGGGTATACCGTAGAATCTCAAGATGGCAAAGACCATCTTCGTTATTGAGTCAAACGCTTTACAAAAATCAACAAAAATGATGATTACCGGGAGTTGACAGTTATTAATGGATCCTTTTTCAGATCCCTTTTCAATCTTCTGAATGGATCATACAGTATGAGATAACAGATTCTACTATTATCTAAACAAAGTTTAACATTGTTACCATTTATGCAACCAATTGTACTCAGTAATGATTCTGTATTCAATCTACAAACTGCCACTGTCTTGTAATGAATAGATTCGTTCTACTTTTAGCTCTTATTTTGATAAAGTAAGTTAGTTTTGAAAGATTAATTGAAAAATTTTAATAAATTATCTAAAAAAATAAAAAATTTTAACTTACAGTTTCTTACCCCTCAATTATTTCATAATTTCATTACGATTTTAAAACTTGTTTTATAAATAATTGTTATTTTTCAGCTTTTTTTGAACATAAAATTAATTTATTTATTTTGTTGGTGAAGATAATCTCTCTTGAAATGAGCCAAGATAATTCAAATGACCCAAACGAAACTGTATTTAAAATATCCGTTCGTAAAGAACCATTTCAAATTCGATCAATAACACAAATTGAACAAACACAAGATACACCGAGTACATCGTTTACACTACCAACACCTGATTCACAATTAACAGTTAACAGCAATAAAAAACGAAATTTACATAATGAAAACACAAATGATCATAAACGAGCACGTGCTGATTCGGATGACGACGATTCAGACGTCGATTTATCCGAGATTAAACTATCCGAAAAAGCTAAACAATTACAACAAGAAGCTCTTAAAAATGACCCAACTAAACCGGACTATTGGAATCTAATATCACAAACAAAAAATCCTACTCTCTCAAACTTACTTAAAAAAGACTTTGGTCTTAAAAATAAAACATTCGGTTTTGAAACACCAAGACTTTTTATAAATCAAACAATTAACAGTTTGGATCTAATTAGACGCATGAAATTATCTCATAAATTGTGTTATCACGAAGGTTGTGTAAACTCTCTTAATTTTAATCGCATCGGAACTCTTTTGTGTTCAGGTTCGGATGATTATCAAGTTTGTCTTTGGGATTGGGCAAGAAATAATTTAGTCCTTGCTTTCGATTCAGGTCATAAAAGCAATGTATTTCAATCAAAATTCATGCCGTTTACTGGTGATTCTCAAATAATTACTTGTGCTCGTGATGGTCAAGTACGTTTAGCTTTGATATCTTCATCAGGCACTCATATTGGAACCAAAAAATTAGCTAAACACACTGATTCATGTCATAAGATATCAATCGAACATGATTCATGTAATCTTTTTTTATCATGTGGTGAAGATGGTGTTGTGTATGAAATCGATTTAAGACAATCCACACCCGCGAAGATATTAACTTGTAAATACGAAAATCGAAATTATAAACTCCCACTGTATTCAATATCAACAAACCCATTTGATACTTATCAATTTATAGTCACTGGTAAAGATCAACACATTCGACTTTATGACAAACGAATGCTAGCTGTTAATGATACTAAAGTTGTTAAATTTTACACACCGGAACATTTAAAAGACTCACAAAGATCGAGTATAACATCAGCTGTTTATAACAACACTGGCACTGAGATATTAGCATCGTATTCAGATGATGACATTTATTTATTCGATGTAAACGAATCGAATTTTAAGTATCGTTATAAAGGACACCGTAATTCGGACACAATTAAAGGTGTTAATTTTTATGGTCCATCAAGTGATTATATAGTAAGTGGGTCTGATTGTGGGCGAGTTTTTTTTTGGGATAAATTGACTCAAAAAGTTGTTAATATTCAAAAAGGAGATGAAAATGGAATTGTTAATGTTTTAGAATCGCATCCGAATTTTCCTATTTTAGCGACTAGTGGTCTTGACTCGGATGTTAAAGTATGGTCACCTATAAGTGAGGAAACATGTGATTTGCAAGAATTGAGTCAACTTGTGAGAGATAATCAACGAAGTAGAGATCAAAATCGACATTTTAGTTTGTCTAGTTTTGAGTTTGAATTGTTATTATTGTTAATGCATAGACCGAATAATCGAGTTTTTTTTCGAAATCGTGAAATGGGCAGTGATAACGAAGAAAATGAAACATTCAGTCGATTCAGTGGGTTAATAAACTCTGAGGATTTGGATGAACAAGATGAAGATGAAGAAGAGGAGAACGATGATGATGATGATGATGATGAAAGCGATGATAACGATATGGTTGATGATTACGAAGACTATTTTGATGATAACGATGATTATTTTGACCAAGACGAAACAAGTTCACATCATGAAAGTTCAGATGAATTCAAAATCAATAATGAAACAGACGAATCATCAAACAGTTAAAATTAAAGCCGGTTAAAAAAAAAATTATTTTGTAAATATTTTGTTGAACCCCAAAAAAAAAGAGAGAAAAAAAAATTTTTTTTTTGGTATTTTTTATATAAATTTATCGTTACAATAAATTTTTTCGTAAAGTAGCTTTAAATTAGTTTTCCAAAAAAAAAAGTGTTTATTTTCATTTCAGAAAAAAAATTAAAAAGCTTTTAAAGACCTCTTGAAATTTTATTTAAATCTGTAAAAATTTAATTAAGCTCAACATGTTGGATCTTAAATTGGATGATTATGATGTAAATAGAAAAACACCTTTGTCATATCAAAGTCTAATAAGTGTTAAATCAAGTTTTTTCTCGATTCGAAAAAATAGCAATGATGAAGAAGACCTGACGCCGAGTAAATCGGATAATCCAAAGAGGGGAATTTTTGAAAATTTATCAAGTAAAGAAAAATATTAATTAATTGCTGGTTTGACTGGACTCGCGTTTTTAGGCTTAATTGCGATTGGACTTGCTGTCGGTCTTTTGGCGGCTGTTACCGAGAATAGTCAAAAAAATGGGACTCAGGTTGTTAATATTATTAAAGTGGTTACAACAACTTCTCTTCAGTCTACTTTGACCATGCTACTACTACAACTACTGAGTTACCGACAAGTAATAATGCTGAATCAATATTAAGCTCAGCTACAACTGGGACAGGTATAACTGAGTCATCAACAACTGTTGAATCATTATTAACCACTACAACAGTAACTGGTGCAACAACTACGACTGATTCAACTACAACGGTAACTGGTGCAACAACTACAACTGATTCCACTACAACAACTACTACGTCAACAACTACAACTACAACAACTACTACATCAACCACAACGACTGCACTAATAGGTAACTCAATAAGATGTCTGATTATTGAAATTTAAATTTTTTTGTTTAAGCTGGTATGATTGGAACCTCATGTACTTTGAATACAGAATGTTGGGGTAGTCAAGTAAGTGGAGTTTCATCAACTAGTATTTTTGAAACGACATATTGTTTCAATTCTATTTGCACGTAAGTTTTGATTTTTGAATTTTGATTGAAATTATTTTTGTTTTTCAAGTTGTAAGAGTCCATATACTATATTGATAACAACCGAACCGTATAGATGTACAAAACCTCAAAGTAGTCCATGTACTGATAATATTGAATGTGATACTTTTTCATGTCAAAAAAGTAACAGCAGATGTGTAGGCGCTGGATAATAATATTACAAATTTTTTAATAATTACAAATTAGATAAAATAATAAAACCTTTGAAACCTTGCTTTTTTTTATTCTTTAATCGAATACACTTAAAGCAAGATACATCAAATTGATGATTATAGACTTTTCTACAGAAACAGATCTTGAATCTATGTTAACAACGATATCGAAGCGTTTGAAAATACTGAACCGGCTGAAGGGTCAGCTGTTTAGGATCTTTAACATACAAGTGCTCTTATAAAGACTTGATAATTTCTATGCAGCCAAAACCATCACCAATGAAATCAAGCGCTTTCGACCTTCCCCCAAAGAACACAGACCTACAAAAAGTCAGGTTATTAATTTAAGAAACTACAACTCTCTAACTGAAGAGAGATCTTGTCACGGAAACGCTTGAAATCATTGATAATGAGGATGAGTGGTGGTGTGGTGTAGTGGATAGAGTGTTTGACTCTTATTCAAAACTTCTAGGGTTTGATGTCGTGTGAAGCTATATAGGAGAGAGTGCAATCATCTCATAACACGCTGTGCACGACTCGGGTCGAGTAAAAACTCGCGCAGTTGCATCTGCATAGCCACACAACTCGGATAAGTCGCTACTTTCTGTAGTTGATAGTTTCTACTTCTGACTTAGGCGAGAATAATAATGAATAAATTATAAATAACCATGTATTATTTCTAGATAAGTGTTAAGCCGCGAGGTCTTGGGTCACTTGGGGAAGAGGGATGGAGAACTAATTCGGTTGATAACTATTTATTTAAATTGGAGAAAATGTGTTTTTGTTTATAATATAATTTAAGCTGTTACAAATACTCTTAGAAAAGAAAACTAAATTAAATTGACAAAATATATTATGAATATGTTGGGACACAACATAAGGTTTAAGCGACACTCTATGCCATGAAATTGAACTGGGACGCCGAAAAGAACAAGTCATTACGTACATATTTTGCAAGATTGTGTACCCGAAAGGCTCTTGTGTTTATTTTATTTCAAGATTCTTGGGTATTTTGTTGTTGTCAAAGGTATTAAAGGTATGTATATAGTAGTTTTAGTCTTTTTTTTGTTTAAAATAATTTTATTTTTTTAAAATTGTTCAAATACAAACTACTTGTAAATTAAAAAAAAAGTGACAACAACTAAAATTACCACAACAACAATTAAAAAAAAACATCCAAAAAAAAGGTTAATTTTATCTGATCTAAATAAATTCGAATAACAAAAAAAAATTTTTTAAAAAGATTATATCTTTATAGGTTATTTCATTCTAATCTGAGAACAAAAAAAAAGGGAACAAATCAAAAATTTTTGTTTTTTTTTTATTTTATTTTTAAAAATTGCCAAAAAAATAAAATTTAAAAATAATCTAACACTAGAGTTTTTGTTATTTAGTTTTTTTATTACGATTACAATTAATTTTTTTTTTTGAAAATTTTTTTAAATTTTTAAAAAATTTAAAAACACCGGATCAAAAAGGAGAAACAAAAATTAAAAAAAAAATTTTTTTTAATGATTGAGAATAAAAAAAATAACACGTTTTAAAAAAAAAAGATAAAACTGTTTCACCGAGTGAATCCAGACTCCGAGGAGTAAGAAGAGAGAAATCACGTGTTTGCGTACATTTTTTGTATCAAAAAACTTCTCAATCATTTTTTTTAAAAGAAAAACAGACAATTTGTCACCAAGCTTCGACTATTAAAGTCTTGTTTTAAAATCTAAAAAATATATAAAAAAAACACCTAGAAAGCAAATTAATCGAATAAGCTTTTTATATTAAACGGTAAACGACAAGAAAACATCAACGGTGATGCAATAAAAAAAACAATAAATTCTACAGTTTTACATCATTAACGCAATGCAATGATAGGAAGCTATTATGACAACTAACCTTTTGTAATATTATATAGAGAAAAAAAACAATATATTCTCAGTCGACTATATAATGGACGTAAGAGAAACAAAAAATTTTTTTTTTAAAAAATCACTGGTCTAAAAATAAATTAAAATTTTGATTTTTATTGTTGTTGTGTTGGTGGTTTTATAAACCGGGTTGAAATAATTAATCACCGTATATTTTTGTAATAATAATTATCTATTCGGATGTTATTAAATTTGATGTTGTCGTCGTTTTTATTCTTGTTTGTTCATTTTTTGGAGTAGCAGTTGTTTGTTGTTTCGATGTATTCATTATTTTTTGTCTAACCTCTCTTAATTTTGTTAAAAATTCACGTTTACTTGTAAATAAATCCTGGTTTTTGTGCAAAAACTCGTTCATCGTTTCTTCTTTAAAACAAAAATTAAAAAATTAACAAAATATAAATCGTTTAACCCCTCCCTGTCAAACAAATTAAACAAAGCGGTAAATCAACTTTTAATTTTTTTTTAAATACTGCATATAAAAACAATCCCCTTTCACACAACTATATAAAGATTCTTTGAAATTGATAGATTTGCCAATCTCGCGATGAGTGAAACAAACCGTCTCACTAATGAGAGAATCCAGAGGAAGGCAATCAAAATTGCACTCAACTTTTCACAACAGACAAGTACTGATATACTCTAAGGTCAAGTAAGACAGTATCATTGAACGTTCGCATAAACCGACAAACTGACAAATTCCTATTTAAAGGCGTGATAACGAATCCAGTAATTAAAATCCTAGTTGAAACTTACTAACCTACGTGATCCAAAACAGTTCCATAAACGACGAATTGTAAATATGAAGACAGAAACTTTATAGTCAACACCAAGTCAATGTAGCAACCTCATTAACCAATAGTGGCATGTAACCGTCTATACTTAGAAAACTATTTATAACTTGTCTTAATTGTTTTTTTTATAAATACTTATTTTTGTGTGTTCCTATAAGCTCTATTCATATGGTGATAAATTCTAAACTGTATTTCAACATTTGTAAACTCACTTAAATCAGGGCTCAAAGGGATCATGGTCCCGAAGTCCCTTGTATCCTCAGGGGTACTAAATCATATTTAACTAAAAAATAAAATAAAAGATAGATTTGTTGCTGACCCTTCGAGCTCTTAGACTAAGCTCTCCAATTTTATTAATATTTTTGTTTTCTTCTCTTATCTCTAAATCAACTTTTGATTCTATTAAATTTATTAATGTTTTAATCAACTATTCATTTATTAAAGTGTCAAGCGTCCGAGCCATTTGAGACGGACTTATCAGATAAAAGTCTCCTATAAGTAGGAGCGATAATGTAGCTCAAAAGCAGTTCGCTTGGGCTTCACAACAAGTTTTCTCTCGATTTATTCTCTCTCTCCCTTAATTATCCTCCGGCATCTGAGTCAGTTACTCTTTCACATAATTCATCATTTTCACTGTTGTGATCCAGTCACAATAATTTTCAGTTACTTTCTTTCTTTCTTTTCTCTAGTCCTAATAAAACATGTTTTCTGCAACTATTACTAAATTATTTTGGAATCCAAAATAACTTAACTTATTTTTGTATTTTATTGGTTGAAACCCAGAACTTCCTGAACCCCAAATTAACAAAAAAACAAGACTTACCAGATGGGTAAATAGATTGAGTGAGTAGATGATAAACAGCTTGTCTGCGTTTTTCTAAAAGCGCCGATTTAGGAGTTTTATTAGCTAGTTTAATTATACAGGAATCTTTAGACTGTTTTCGTTTGGATTCGTCATTTTGAATTGGCGAAGATGATGACGAACCAGAAAGTGACGATGGTATAGATGTAATTAATTTTATAGGCGAATATTGGTTTGATTCGGATTTTTCGTTCGATTGACTCGAAGTTCTCGATGAATACGACGAAGGTATTTTAGGAGAAAATTGTTCATCATCAAGAGAAGCCGACGACGATGGAGTCAACGTAGTCGGAGTAGTCGGTTTAAAAACAACTCCAGACGGTTTAAACTTGTTAAATTGACTTAATTTTGTGTCCGCAGATGTATCAACTATTTGTTTAATAGCTTTAGGTCTTATTTTAGTATCAGACTTTGAGTCATCGATCAACACTGGATCATCAACATCTGATGTATAACTCAACTGTTTTATATAATTAACGCCGACAGGTTCACTCTTTTGTCTTTCCAATTTATTCCTCCATTTCCAATCGGGATTCGCTTTAAAATGATCTTGTTTCAGTTGAGACGCAATATCATGATAGACTTTTTTTTCAGTCTTATCCAAAGCATACCATCTTTCACCGAGCATTTTACTAACCGCTCGATTATCACAATTCGGGTATTGTTGATGTATCAAAGGTCTTTCTTTTTTGCTAAAAATCATAAAGGCATTCATTGGTCGTCTCACATGGTCATTACTCGTCGACACAGCACGTTGATTGACACTCTCAATTCCATCTTGTTCTGATATAGTCCGTTTTAAATAAGTCATTTTTGATTTTTTTTGAGGTGCTTTATGCTGTCTAGTCTCTTGAAACACATCGTCTATGGTCTCATCGTTCGCTAATTTTGAATCTTTTGTTTTACTACTATCCCTCTTTGATTCATTATTTGAGTGTCGAGTATCGTTGGGATAATTACCACTTGTAATGTTATTTACATTACTATTATTATTGTGATCATCGTCATCGTTTTTAGGACTTTTTTTATCCTCGTCTTGAGTGTTGAATTCATCATCATCAATATCATCGTCTTCATCGTCATCATCTTCATCATCTTCATCATTAAAATTATTAATCTCATCATCATCAGTTTCATCTTCTTTAAATTCTAAACTTTTAGTATCTGTTTTACTCAAGCTACTATTACTTCTTTCAGACTTAACAGATGAATTTATAACAACAAGAGCATTAGCCGCACAAAGCTCATCATCTGTTCTAGATTTTAATCTCTGTTGATTTGTATTTTGTAACTGTAAATGTTGATTTTGTAAAACAGCTGACCAAAGTACAGATTGTATTGGTTTAATATAATGATGTGGCTGTGGTGGTGGTGGTGGTTGTGGTATATTTGACAATTGATTAAGAATAATATTTTTGTTAGAAATAGACAAATTATTTTGTTGTTGTTGTTGAGAATTTTGTGCTCGTTTACCACCAGAACGTTGTGTCAAATGTCTTGAACAAAAACCTTTTCGTTGAGATTCTTTTGAACAATCTTCTTTTGAACACAAACGACGCCATTGTTTTCCATTAAATTTTTTACGAATTCCATTTGATGTTGTCACTATGTCTCCTTTTTTGAATTTGTTGTTACTATTATTATTTTGACTCGTTGGTGTTACAGGTTGTTGATTGTTAGGGGTCTGCTTTGGTTGAAATTGAGTCAATGGCTTGACTTGTGGTTGTATCATTGGTTTAAGATAAGATTCAACATGAGGCGCATTTATCAATTGTAAAGGTTTAATAGGACTTTCGGTTATTTTTCTAAACGGAGGAGGAGGAGTATTTCGAGTGTAAACTTGAAATCCACTTTTTGGAATTTGTTGTAAATTTTTAGTCCGAGTTGTTTTAAGAATATCAATAAAATTCGTTTGATTTCGATTCAATGCCAATTCGTCTTTATAATCATCAAACCAAGGCGGTTGTAAAAGTCTTAAATTAGGTCTTTCAACCCACTCTTGACCTATTAGTTCAGTAATCAACGTATTTGCGTTTATGTCCAAACAGATTGGTTCGATAAGAAAATTTTTTTGTCTATCCACGATTCGGCCGAGTCTGTATTTGATTACTTTTAAAGACTTTGCCGAGTCGGGAGTGGTTGGAGTGGTTGGTGGAATTGGAGTAGGAGTTAGTGTAGCGGTCGGAGTCGATGAATGAGACGAAGAATTTTGACTATTAGCCGAGTTTACTCGATACAAAACCAACAAACCCTTTTCAAGTTGGTCATATTTAGCTTGAGCGTCTTCAATCAACGCATACCTATCCTCATCATTAGCAACATCATAAACCACTTTATCATCATTTTGTAAAACAATAACTTGAGTACCATTAACTGATTCAATCTCACATGGTATATAATTAACATAATTTAAATCATCATCTAAATCATCAGATCGAGAACTAGGTCTCCTCATAGCCAATACTCTTGTTTCTTTCCATTGGGTTAAATCAATTGATTTACGATTCGAATCAGACGATGTGCTAATCATACGTTTTTTTAATGGTATACTCAATGGATTAGGTGATTCATTACGATGATGATTAAACGTAAACACTGGTTGATTAATCGTTGATGATGGATTAGGCAATGATTTTGAAAGAAACGATGTTTCAGGGCGATAAAAATTCAATTGCTGTTGCTGTTGTTGTTGTTGTTGTTGTTGTTGTTGGATTTGTTGAGGGTTTAAGTAAGACGCGAAATGATTAAAATTGTCAAGTACTTGTATGGCAATGTTTTGTGCCGTACTGGCATCAATATTTTTATTTTGTTCAAGATATTGTGTCAATCGTAAAAAGTTTTGTGCCAATTCATTTGGATTTGCACTGCTGTTGTTGTTGTTGTTGTTATTACTAGTATTAGGGTTAGAATTATTATTTTCATTATTATCTGATGTTTGATCGTTCGATTTTCTCTTCATTTCATTTCAATTTAAAACAAAAAAAACACTAAAACTATTCACCGGGATAAAAATAAAAAAAAGAAAAAAAAACGTATCTGTTATAATCGATAAACGGGTTGAATCAAAATGGATCCCAATTGGTTTTCATTCACCAATTTAAGCTTATATTCGAATTTTCTAATATCGAATTTAAGCTTTAGCTTAATTAATTGGATAAAAATTCGTCCTTGTAGACTATCGTAATTTGTCTTTAATAAAATTGTTGAAATATACACTTTGATTATTATTGATGATACCAATGTTATTAGAGACAACAAAGACGACATATTATTAAAAAAACCATTAATATCTATTTCGAAATTTTTAGTTTACGTTTTTTTAAAGTTTTAATCATTTGTTCGTTCACAAGCAGACTTGATTAATAATAATAGTAATAACAACAACAACAATTGTATCGTATCACTTTTCTATCGTAATAAATTTTCAATTCGAAATTAACTTTTTTAAATCTAAATATATTGGTAAGTAAAAGTAAGTCATTTTTATTTTGTTTAAAATAAGGTTGTGTTAGCCAGTGCCAAGTCCTCTCTTTGATCATATGTTCTAGAAAAAAAAAATTTTGACATTATTAATTGCCTGCATCCGACAGGCAAATTCATATAAAGTTTATGAGTGGCATCCTTGAAATTGCATTTTTGAATTTTTTTATTTTTTAATTTTGAACAAGCGGTCCATACAATAGTTTTATTCAATTAAGAGCCTTGTACATTTTTAAATAAAAAAAAACAAGTAGCGGCCTAGTAAAGAAAGTATAAATATATAAGGAGACAAATTTTGAATATGTGATACAGCTGTTTTACCCAAATGTTAAATTTTAAGAAAATATAATTCCTCATTTATTTACTCTTGTTATTATTTTATACATTAGATTATCTTTTTTGTTAAAATGTTTCATAATGTATTCTACTCCTCATTCATAATTTGCATTCATAATCGATTAAATTCTTTGTGCTGTTATTATGATTGCTTTTAATTGATTATAAATTATTATAATAAACTCCCGGTTGATTTAAACGTCTAATGAGACATGATTGATTAGTTACCACTTGTTTGAATAATGACCAAGACCTGCAACAAAAAAACACAAAAATTTTTCTTTTCTCACTAAAAGCTAAAAATGTTAAACGCGAAAGTCTGAATTTATTAAATGATAATTTTTATCGTTAAAAAAATCACAACATATTGCATTCATTGCAACTTTATATATTTTTTCTTCTAGATATCATATATTGTTATGAAAGTTTATATAATAATCTAAAAATGCATTTTTTTTTTTTTGGAAACAAAATCATTATGATAATATTATTTTTATTGAATGAAGAATGTTTGCTTTACGAAAACTCGATTTTTTTTCCATTGAGTTTTTTTTTGTTTTATTTAAAATTAAAAAAAAACCAAGCAATTAAAATTCCATTTACTTTTTTTTTTTTGAAATTCTGTGTTTCTCAATTTCATTCATCATAATTTTTAGACTTACTGTTGAAATCAAAAAAAATTATAATAATTTAAAACGTCTACTGACATAATTATTTTTTTTTTAGCCCTACTTCTTAACTGAAACTTTGTTGTTAAGCCCATGTTAAAAAAAAAAAAATTTTTAATTTAATTTCAACAAATCGTTATTTATCGACTTTTAACGATAAGAAATTGAGACAACATTATGAATGAATACATAAAAATGTTTTTCTCTTAGAAAAGTCTATTTGAAATTATGTTGAAATACTTTTTTTTTACTTGTTGAGATTATTTAATATTAAATAAATATTTGATGATAACCTTAAGAAATGAATCTTGGGTTATATGATAAGATTAATGTTGTTTATCTCAATGAAATTCCTTGATTTATTTGTAGACTTCCAGGTCTAATGTCGATCTATTTTGATTCTTACTGTTTTTAAACTTGAAGATTTTTCTAAGACTCACTTGTAAAATTGTTCATATGATCAAACAAGGCATTAGAGTTTATTTAGTATGAGATTGAGTTTATTTTATTGAAGAAGCTCTCAAAATTAATTTCGTTCTTTAACAAAAACAACAAAAATAATTTTTGACTAACTCATTAAATTAAAATGTTAAATCATTAAAAAAAAAATTTAGTTCATTTTTAATCTAAATTTGTACAATGTCGGTTACATGTCATGATATAAAAATGGAAGGAGAACGAGCAGTCGTTTCTAAAGTTAAGTGTTCTCTAATGAGAGAATACGCTTGGTTTGTGGTTCCAAGCTAAGTCTAAATAGTCGTCGAGTTCGCAGTCTCTTAGACTCGGATGAATGACACTGTTTAAGATGAACGTCCCACGGTAACTAGTCGTAACCATGCCTTCGGCCGGTTCCAAGCCCGGATGAGAAAATGGGAGGGCGGCTCGTCGATGTAAAATATAACAAAAAGTTTTTTTTTAATTTTATTTTATTTAAAGGTAAATCGAATTTTTACACACATTTAGCTAAACGTTGTTAACTTTAAGTTATTGGTAAGTAAACTAAGTCATTTTGTTAAATTTGTCATTGCCATTAACCATGCCTTGGCCAGTCCCAAGTCTGGATGTGAGAGGGACGGCAATGTTGCTGTCATTCTAACACAGTTCTAAATGTGTTGTATTACGGGTACGTGGGTCTAAGGATCGAATTGGAATCTTGGCTTTGACCATCACAACGTATAGAACCCTGGGAACAGGGTCGAGAACTTGTTTAACAGCAAACCCATTTAGCAATAGGTGTAGCTCTAGTGATTAAGTTAAGGTTTCTACTTGATGTAGAATTCGCTTGGTTTGTGGTTCCAAGCTAGTCTGGATAGTTGTCGAGTTCGCAGCTTCGGCTCGGATGAGTGGCACTGTTTATGATGAACGTCCCACAGTCACTAGAGTGAATGGCAGTAGTCGTAACCATGCCATGGCCGGTTCCAAGCCCGGATGAGAAAATGGGAGGGCGACTAATAATTTGAAACAATCATCGTTTAAAAAAAAATTTATTCAAAATTTACAGAAAAAAATTCACTAGTCTTTGATTGAAAAAAAAATTATTTACAAAAATTGATTTTAAAATGGTAAAATTCTTTCATGTTCTAATCTGTGTATAATCTTACGATAGTCTTTAACAGACTCTTGAAATTGTTCTTCCAAATACTTTTTGCGTTCTTCATCTGTTAAAAACAAATTTGAACTTGCTTGACTCTCTTCTTCTTGTAAACTTTCATCTTGTTCTTCATCAGACAAACCATTTGAAGTGTTCAACATTGGTTTAAATGAAACATTCTTTTTACCTGTTGACCCAAAACCAACACTTGAATTATTATCGCTAAAAAATCTTGAATTAATAGCTGTTAGTTTTGAATTAGACGCACCAAATCCAATTGTAGTCTCACCATTACCCGTTAATTTGCTATCAAATTTTGCCTTCTCTTGTTCTTTAACATCTTCTGCTTGAACATTGCCACCACGAGCGTATTTACTCTTACGAATAAACGGTAAATAAAATCTCTTTTTAATATCCAATCTAAAATCTCGCCATTCATCGATATTATACTCATTCGTACAAAACAATCTGAATATTTCATATACTCGTCTTGATTGAAGTCGAGGGATCTTGAACTTTTGTAACGCTTCAAGTGCCATTTCA
This sequence comes from Brachionus rubens, assembly GCA_022207745.1. NCBI lineage: Eukaryota > Metazoa > Rotifera > Eurotatoria > Ploima > Brachionidae > Brachionus > Brachionus rubens. The sequence continues at coordinate 114,054 of JAJVHD010000102.1, read as the reverse complement.
TTACTAAACCCAAGTTTAAGTTTAGTTTTATCTTTAAAAGTCTCTAGACCACTGCACATTTTACTTGTAACATAATCCCTTAATTGAATGAATTCGGGACTTGGTGATTCGGAAGTGACGTCGATTATTTTCGGATTTTTACAAACATCACGATAAACCGCTTGTAATAACTCAGCACCATGACCTTGTTTTTGATAAGTCGGCATGACTAGAACTTGACTGACTCTTGATCTTGTTTTATCCGGATAAGCGTAATAATTATAAACACTCAAATAACCACAAGTGACATAACGTTGTTCAGAGCCGATTTTTTTGTTCTCGTAAAGTAAGTAATGAGTCCATTGAGGGTCTTCTAAATCAACAAAACTAGCAGTTTCAATGTAATAAATGAGCAATGTTTGTACGTTATTCATGTAGCTTTGGAACTTGGGGTTCATGAAATCATCTTGTTGACTATCAACGCGAAATATTTCAAATTTTTTATCATCTCGTAAGTATTCGTATATTTTATCACCGAATGGTCTAAACTCTTTGTCCGATTTGAGTTTGTCAGAGCAAAAGAGATCAAGACTACGTGTAAAATTCGGCGAACAACCGAACTCGGTAAACGCTGAGTAAACATCGTCTGGTTCGATGCCATCAAACCGTTGTGGTGATACTTTTTCTTTACACGATAGACCAATGTAAGCGTCCAAGTAACCAGGTGTCAATAAGTAATCAATTCTTAAACTCTTGTAACCGAATATTTCTTCATCATCGCCGAATATTTGATGTGTATATTCGGGTTTAAAAAAATCACTTTCAATTTTATTCTCGATATCGGTTTCATTAAAAATATATTTAAAAAAAATACAATCATTCGAATAATTTTTGTATGCTTTAAGCTTTTCGTAAAGCTTAGAACTCATTTTTTTTATTTTTTTGAAAAATCAAATTACAGTGTGGTTTTATTTTTTTTTTGGAATTGGAGTAATAAACGAAATAAAATTAAAATTAAAGTAAGTTTTATTTGCTTTTTTGAGAGAGTACGATTAAGACAAAATATTTTCAAAAATATTTTTTTATTCTCATTTTACACAATCAACTTTTGACTTTTAACTGAATATTTCGTAAATATTTAGTATATAAAGCAATTATTGAATTATCCGATGTATCTATTGAAATGTTCAGATTTTTAAGAGAAATTGATCATCAAAAAACTTGATACACTGATTGCTTTAAACAAGAAAAATCACTACGGTCTTCACACCTTAAGCTTATTTTAGACACATCCTTTTGAGCGGGATTGAAACATTCTACCTAAGAAAAACGGACATGAATGACATCAAATTTTTTGAAGGCTTATGGAGATACAGGTTTCAAAGTATCAAAATCAACTTTTTCCACCAGGCTATAATATTGAGGTAACTAAAATCTCATATGACATTCATGTCCTTCTAAATTATTAAGTGATCAATGTAGAAACTTTTTATCTGAATTAGTTGCAAGTATCTGTAAACTTTTAAAAATTAATAAAGTAAATACAGCACCTTACAATCCTAAGTGTGATGGTTTAATTGAAAGATTTAATAACGCTACACAACAAAGTCAACCATCATCCTAAAGTTTGGTGGGACATATATCTGTAACATTCTGAACAAAGACGTCTCAATTTGTACAAGCAAGCAACGATTCATTTTTAGTTTTTCAAATAATTATTTTCAATTATTTTTTTGTTTAATATCGAACCTCGTGTCCCAATAAACTATCACTTCCCAAACACCACAAGTAGGTATTGAAGACGTCCAGATTATTAGAATCATAGAGACGTTAATATCCAAACATTAATCAGGACGAATATTCTGTCTGTAACAATCATGACAAGTAATTTTGAAAGTTGAAAATACATGTTTTCAAAGCGAAAGAAGCAAATGACGGATAATTTGGGTTCTAACACAAACTAATGCGAGTCCAGGAAACGCATTATGAGTTTTGAACAAAATTTAATTAATTTATATAATGCCGATAAGCAAAGGAAGCAAATACTAATTAATTGATTCAAGAGAAATTAATTCATCTGGCTTGAATAAAACAAATTTTAAATTAGATGGAGTTATTCCTTCTGGCAACAAAAGAGAAGCCATTCAAAGATAAAATACAATTAACAAGAGTAATTTATTCATGTTTGTATCTTAAAATTGATTTACAATACATTTAGAACAATAAACAAACAATTCATTAATTTTAAATCCATACAAATAAACTCTATTTGAATCAACCCTCAAGCCAGTCTCCTTTAGGAAATTCCTTAATGACTCGACTAATAAAAATTACATAACATTCAAAATATTAATGGGATTCTTTAAAGAGAACAAACATTAAATTCAAAATCTTGTCGTTACCAAGTAACAATGCAAAATCTTAATTGAAATTTCGCTTATTTTCAAAGAGAAATTTTTTTTTCGACTTTTTCAATGTTAAATAATTTAAAATATTAATAAACAAATGGATTTTTCACGACAATGTCGTAGATTTTTAAATTACCAAGTGTTTAATGAGGACAATTTTAAAAAATCATTAACCAATATTTCATCTTTATGTGTTTTAAAATCGAGTTTTAAAGAATCAAATCAAGTTAACATTAGTTATCGTTTAGTGGTTGTTGATAATCAAGAAAAGAGTTTATTTTTACTTGACGAGGATGGAAAGTTAATAAAACAAGTTAATGTTAACAACTTACAGTCCTATGGAATATGTGCAACTAGTAAATTGAACAAAAATTTTGTCTATGTATCAGATTACAGTAATAATTTGATTCGTAAATACGATGAGAATTTAAACGAATTGAAAAAAATAAAACATGACTTTGACGGTCCTTGTGGTATAATTGTAAACAATGAATTGGGCTTGGTTCAAGTGATAGATCAAAATAAACACAGAGTGGTCGGATTTGATGTAAAAACAGACGAGTTTGTAAACGAATTTAAACTGTTTGAGGACGATTTAAAAATGGCTACAAAATATTCAAGACCCAATCAAATTGATTTATCAAGTCAATTAAACTATGAAGAGTATATGCAAAAGGTTAAGGATAGAACAGAGCTTGATTTTAAACCATTCGGATTATGTGCTAAAAACGAACGTATTTATGTGAGTGATTGGCAACGTGGATTCTTGTATATTTACAAAAGCAACCAATTAGAAAAAAAAGTTGGTGGTTCAAAAATGTTCACTAAACCAAGAGACATAATTCTTGATAGCTTAGACAGTATTTTAGTGAGTGATTTTGATAATGATACATTTTATTTTTTGGATAACAAGGGTGTATATTTATTTGAAACAAAAATACCAAAATTAAAAAAAAACGAAAGAGGTATTTTTGGAGTTGATAAAATTGAAAATAACAAGCTTGTGTTTGCTACTAACTGTTCTGTTTATGTATGCAATTTACAAGCTTAAATTAACATTTTTTTCGAATAAAATTATTTGATAAAATTTTTTTATTTAATTTGACCAAAAGATATCACACAGTGACAAAAAAACTTAAAATTTTATTTCTTAGGTTTCAGACTTAAAATCTCATAATTCAAATAAAGGATTACTTATAAAATAAAGTTAAATTAATAAAATTTCTAAAAAGGTGGTCAGGATTTATATAAGCTCTAGTAAAATATTTGATCGGTTTTTAAGAACGTGTTTAAAAGCTTTTAAATTTTCTCTCGTTGGGCATGAAAATTTTTTTATTAAAAAAATCAAAGAAAAAAAAAAGAGGTTGGCATTTTTTTTTCTAAAAGTTATTTTTTGTTATTTTGACCATTGAAGTATATTGAATTACAATCGATTATCTTCTTTTGTTCTTATTGATAAAAATCTTAAAATAATCAATCTGTCAATAAAACTCAATTTAACGCTAAATCATTCAAATTCCATGTCAGTTAACATTTTCTCTTTATCTTTAAGTAAAATGTCTGTAGCTATAATAGTTATTTGATATACTCATAGATAATAACTATTTTTTTTTGTTATCGAAATAAGATTTTTAGTCTAACAAGTTGTTAAATATTGTTTGTTTAAACTAAGGGTTTCTTTTATACAATATGGCTTCGTTCTAGGGGGTATGAAAAATCAATTTAAAGTTAATTAACTATTTTAGCAGCACAAATAACAGGACAGTATAATTGAATTGAATCCTCTATCATATTTCAACAAGTTGAAACAACAACTTCCCTTTTTAGAGTTTATCACGTATTTATGTTAATCGTTAAAGATTATATAAAATCAATAATATTTACAGAAATTTAAGAACTCTCTCTCTCTCGATTTCGTTTAATCGAAAAACTAGTTAAACTGAAATTTGATTTATTATTTTTTAGGTAGACCTCGTTTAATATGTCATCGGGTTTTTAATTAACTAAACAATTTAGACCCTTTTGTTGAAGCTAAACAATCTCATTAGTCCGCATTTGCATAATCAAAAGACTCTCTTGTTGAAATTCTATTACAATTTTTTTGAATATATTAAGCCGAGTTTTGACATATTTTTAGGTCAGAGATCCCTAAACGTTATATAACTTTCTTTTTTTTTTTTATAAATAAATGACAGTAGAAGTTTCTAGATAAAAATCAATAATTTTTTTGTATATCTTTAAGCATTTTTTATTTTTTTTCAGTTGTTCAAGTTCTTTTTTAATCAATTTTATGGAAATTAAATAAAGAGAAAATTTTTAATTATTATTTTCTTCCTTCGAAAAAAAAAAATTTCAATTTATGAAATTAATAACAACTTGAGATTTAATCTATCTTCTAAAGTGTATTTTCTATTGAAATTTCAAACTAAGACGATTCCGCAAAAAAAAAAAATAATTATTTTTTTTCGGAGGGGGGGTTGAGACAGTCATTCAAGAAATGCCTTTAAACATAAATTATTTGTTATTTTTCAATCAATTTTCTTGGATTTAAAGAGGAAATTTATTGCGTAATCACATAAATATTGATTTTTTCTTCTTCTTCTTCTTTCAAATTATTATTAAAACTAAATTAAGACCCCTATTTAGAATCGTTTAACTTGAGAGAGAGAGAGAGAGAAATAAAAATGAATTTTACATTATTCACGTTTGTTTAATAAAGTAAATACTTGGATTTTTTTGTTAGATTTTTTATTATTGACACTGAATTATCGGTTTTTTTTGTGAAATGTTCGTTTTTTTTTTTATTGAGAGTTTATTTTGGTAAACTTAAAACTAAAAATGGCAATTTAATTAGTTTAATTGATGATTGTAAAAGTGAAAGGAGAATAATTTCCATGGAGTTGCTCATTAATTTGGCTTGAGGTATTACTAGTCTTAGACAAATTATATGGTTACTATTTAATACAAGTGTGTTTATTCATAAAATTATAAAAAGCTTTCTTAATACAATCAAGTTTTTCTTTTTTTTTTGTACGACTTTTTGTTGTGTGGTCTAACTGAAATTAATCTAACAACAAATACACGTAACTAATATAATCAAATAAAATTATTCGTCGTCTTATAACAAAAATTCTTTATATTTAAGTCTGATTTTATAAAAAAAATTATTTTTTTTAAAATTTATTTTTTTAAGTTCTGCCCTTGAATTGTTTACTTTAAGACTCAATTAAAGATAAGTGCTTCTTTTTTGTATAAGTTGAATAATCAAATATCTCAAGATTTATTGATTTTTCAAGATCCATATGCTTCGTCCACTCGAAAAATTCGGTTCGAAAATTTGAGGGATCAGGTCATGTATAAGTGATTCATGTAATCCTATATAGAGACACACATTAAAGAAATTCTTGAATTAATACAATTCAGTGAAGCATGCAAATATAATTAATAAATTAATCGAATAAAAATCGATAGTCTTAGTAGTTAAAATCATTCGTCTGTTAGTTTTCTGTTTATGTCAGTGGTGTTTTGTTAGTTTTAATAAATGCTCAATGTCATGTTTAACAAATAATTCAACCGACTCATAAAAATATATTATTTTGCGTGACATGTCCGTCAGTTACTCTCTCTCTCTCTCCAAGACATTAATTTTCAAATTTTTTTTAAAAAATGTAATAACATTAGAAGTCTTAATTTATGTTTGAAACAAAATCGATTTATCTTGTCTCTCTCTCTCTCTCAGAGTGTATTCTCAATAGGAATGAATATGCAAATAAAGTTTTCAATTTATGTTTATCTAGTCCGATTTTAAGTGACATTGTTTTTTTTTTGATAAGTCCGCACAAAATTAGCATTTTGTATTAATCAGAAAAAATTAAAATTGTAAATATTGAGTGCCATGCGACTTAAAAACAACACAGTGGAAATCTAAAAACAAAACAAAAAAATGTTATCCGCGATAAATGGAGACATTTTATTAATAAATTAGTCTTAAGTTTTTTATTCAAAAAAACAAAAAAAAACACACTATGATGAATAGAATTTTTTAACAACAACAAAAAATCAATATTTATCGATTTTTTATATTTTTTCTAAAAATGATAGTAAAGATGATTTTAATTCTAAAAAATAGAAAAAAAATATAAACAGTATTTTTCTAAACAAAAAAATAAAGATTTAGGAATAGTTGTCACCCAAAAAAGTACTTTTCATTGAACATAATTTGTATCTTGTAATGATAGACTATATTAAAAAAAATGACATATTCTGACAATAATTATAATAAAAGAGTATTAGAAAAAAAAATGGAGAACAAGGAATTATTCTTTTACTTTTAACAAAAAAATCGATAACAGATTGAACTCACAATTATGTTGGAAGTATTTTTTGTTGTTTATTTTTTTAAATATTGAAAAAAATTACGGTTTGTTTAGATTTTAAAAAAACAACAACAACAACAACAACGATGTATGTTAAATATGCAGTTCTACTTGGTCTTATATTATCGTACATAAATGCTCATACATTGAGTAAACGTACAAATTATATATTAACATTAGATGTTAATCCACATCAGGGTGTTGAGCCAACTCAAACACAAGTTAGTGATACTATTGCAGATTATCACTTTCCAGTTGATTCACAAGTGTTGAACATTACTTGTACTGTAACAAATCCAAGTCATAGATTTAAGCTTTCAATTACAAAAGAGCAAAAATTTAATAGTAATAAAACTTTTTGTTATTATAATTTAAAATTATTTTGATTAAAATTTTTATTTTTGTTGAAGACGGCGAGTCGGCTGCACCACTTGAGATATTAGACTCAAACGAATATGCGCTTTACTCGAATTTGGATCCATCTAAATACAATATAGAATACTCTGATATTGGTTCGAGTTCATTCAAAATTGTGTTATCAATTCGAAATTTAAAGTTAGAAGACAACGGAATTTATACTTGTAAATACAATCAAATAGTTAGAAAAATAAATGCTATTATTTACAGTAAGTCATTTTGTAATCCCAAGAAACATTTTTGTAAAATGTTTTTGTTTAGAACCACCAACATTGGCGCATATTAGTTTTCCATCAGGTAAAACAGATAAACTTGCATTGAGTAGTTCAGTTTCATTGGCATGTAAAGTAACTGATGTTTATCCAAAACCAAAAGTATTTTTTTCACATCCAACTCGTAACCTCAATGATTCAACAAGCGAAAAAGATATATCAAACACAAAGCATAACGAGTACTACCCATACTCATTGTTATCAAGTGTTAACTTTACTGTTGATTATAAAGATCATAATAAAGTTATTAATTGTACTGTTCAATCGACTGGTTCACATGAAATACAATTGAGTAAGAGTTATCAATTACAAGTATTGGGTAGTCAAATAATCGAAAATTCGTGTTCGGATAATCTTGTGGCTAAACTTGGTGATGAAGATTTTAAAATAAGTTGTCAATTTTTTTCAAATCCAAAAGAAGACGTTGAATTTGTGATCACTAATGGTGTTCCTAAATCGACTACTAGTGAACCATCAAGTGAACCAACTGATGAAGCAACAACAACACCTGGGGATTCAGTTACTGAATTGAGTCTTAAAGTCGAGGATGATAATGAATTTTTTAAGGTATTGGTCGAACAAAACGAGAATGGTTTGTACACAGCTGTGTTAAAATTCACAAAAGTAAGAGAAGAAGACTTTAGAAATTATACGCTTAAAATCGGCAGTTCGGTACAACATGTTGTACGAGTGGTGGCCAACGAGAATGAATTATCTAAAAGTTTATCATCTGAACAACAAGAGACCTCGAAATCTTTTAAAATTCATTCCAGCGTTTTATTATTAATCATAAATTCATTGTTTTATTTATTAAGTCGATAAAAAATTATTTTTTGAATTTTAAAAAAAAAACAAACAAACGATCGATAACAATTTTTAACAACATGACATTCTTTTTTTTTTAATTATAGATAGAAAATCGATCATCCGTTTTGTAACAGTCACGCATTTAATCAAAGGCTTTAACTAAAAAATAGCTCAAAAAACGAGAAAATTAACAGGCCGTTTTTTTTTTTTTTTTTTTAAAAATGCAAATGAATCTCTTTTAATAATAGTTACGAAGACCTTTTTTTTTTTTGGATTTTTTTTTGAATAAATGTTTGATTTTAAATGTTTGTAATTATTGATATTTAAATTTTTTTTTTTAATTTTTAACAAAGTTTACAAAAAAAAATAAAAATTAAAAATATTTAAATTTTTTTTTGTTTTATTCAGTCAGCTTGGGGTTAACAAATGTTTCATTTAAAATTTTAATTTTCAAGGATAAATTTGTTGCGTAAATATTATGATTTTTGATTAGCATCTGTTGAGGGTATATCGTGAATTTTTTGTGATAAAATAACGTTAAAATGCCACAAGAGAGATTATTTGCTTGAACATAAAAAAAAAGAGATCTAAAAAATATTTAATCGAGATATTTGAATTATTCTGCTGATTTGGAATTTAATAAAAATAGATAAATAAAAAAAAAAATTCTTTTTTATATACCGACATAGTTAACTTGTTATTCTTTATAAAATAGTTTAAATATTCTAAATTTAAGCAGCCTCCCGGACTTGGGACCGACCGGGTTAAACCTTGAACAGTGTCACTCATCCGAGTCTCGCTGACTATTTAGACTTTGCTTGGTACCACAAACCAATTGTAATATTTCTAGTTGAGACGTCTCTCTGATCCACTTGATCCAGACGACTTAAGTCCCTACATGAGGTATTGAGGAGAAGGGACAAAATTAAAAAACAAACAAAACTAGATAATAACAGTTTAATGGGACACGAGGTCCGATAATAAACAAAAAAAATAAACTTGGAACTGAAAATGAACCGAAACGTTGACTGAAATGTTTTTATTGCAAAACTTAAGACGTCTTTGTTAAAAATATTACACTACTCACCCTGTTTTGAGTAGGGTAAGGGGGTGGGAATAACAATTTTGAGACGTTCGAGCTTATTTTTTGAGGATACTTATTCGAAGTCTGTACATCTTTGGTTATCTACATGATTGTTTATCTACATTTACAAGTCCGACCTTTCGATTCTCATTGATAAATTCGGAACAAAATGTCTTTTTGATTATAGTTTCTCTAAAGGTCGACCTTTGATAACTTCATTATCATTTACGGCTTCAACAGACATCTTAATGAACTTTTCGACTTGTCACTTGAACTCATTCGACGCTTTTTCTTTTATCCAATAGTCATTAATCCTCGGGCCTGGTTTTGGATCGGATTCGTCCGTTTGGGGATTTGGTGACGTCTTCTTCCCGACCTAAGAGTTTAACTCGGGCTGTGCCCACGCTTCCGCAAGGTGGTTTATCATGCACTGTATCTTCTTTAATCTCAACACCGGTCTCATTTATTTTTTTTGATGTTCTTGAGCTTTCAACCTTAATTAGACCTGTTCTATTTTTGTTCATCGGTTTGATGATGAAGTCTCCGATACTTTTGACAATTACAGAACCACAAACCAAGCGTTATTCTTCTATTGAAGAATACTTAACTTCGTAGACTAGGACTGTTTGACAGTACTTTAACCTCCCTCCCATTTTTCCGGACTTGGGACCGGCCTTGGTATGGTTAAGGTATCCTAATTACTGTGGGACGTTCATCATAAACAGTGTCACTCATCCGAGTCCAAGAGACTGCGAACTCGACGACTATTTAGACTTAGCTTGGAACCACAAACCAAGCGTATTCTCTTATTAGAGAACACTTAACTTTAGTAACTAACTCATTTATTTAAATTAATAATAAAAATTTTTTTTTTACTAATATAATTTTTATTTAAGCTAATTTGAATTTTTATTTTGAGTTTATAATTTTATAAATGATAAATGAAATTAAAAAAGATAAAAAAGTGTAAACACATAAAATTAAAAATGACATTTCATTTGAAGTATAAAGAGTTTTAATTGATAAATTAACAAGACCAGTTAATACATTTGAAATTAAAAATAAACTCAAACCTATAAATTTTGAATCTATTACTCTTGCGAATGAAAATGTCTCATCAATTATTTTCATATCGAATTTTTTGAGTTTATTTTCCCATAACTTTGTGACAAAAAAAATTATTATTGTAAACAAAGTCAACCAAAGTGTACCACTAAACATTGAAAACAATATAAAACTAAGATTACACAAACGTCTTGATACTGCTTGTATATTTGAAACTGAATAATCTAATAGATACCAAAATATAATGACCAAACCCACTAGATTGATCACACACTTTAACATTCGACTGCGATCTTCTTTTTTATTTAAAATTTGACTCAAACGTAAACAAATCGATTTAAACCCTAAATATATCGATAAATATCCAGCACAGCTATAAACACCTTCTTTATTCATGTCTAGATAATTTTTAAAATCTCGTTTCTCTGATAACAAGTATGATGTATAATTTTTGCTTATCAAAAAATACTGATAATAAAACCCTATGAACGACGATAATAAAAATGAACGGATACAACTTTTACGAATTAAAGGTTCAACGATTACACCGAGCACACGGACTGTTACGATTGTGAACAAAAAATTCCAATGGACTCCGTATTCACTTACATGTTCAACATAATTTGTCGATTTTAAAGAGACTAGTCTTATTAGACCGATTAGAAGCAAAATACTTGAACTTTTAATCTCGTTTAATAATTTTGAAATAAAAGACTTTGAGTCATTGATGTTACGGATTAATTTCATTGAATGTACAGCGATGTATAAACCAACCCCTAAGTCCATCATTGAAAACCCATATGTCTCTGTCTTTGCTAAAAATCGAGGAAATATTTTAAAATCAACCGCTAAGATTGATATTGTTGTCGATGCGTATAGCCATAATCTCAAACTGTTTATACTCAACTTGATTAGATGATAATCTCGATCGGTTTGTTCTTGTTTTGTTTCAACCCGTATTGGATCACTTTTGTTTACAAGTAGATACAAAATAATGGATATGAAGATTAGAGTGTAGATGAAGGTATCAACAGTCTCAGCTGCGAATGTTACGACTAGGATTAATGGAATTAAACAAAACAAGTAATCAATCACAAAAGAAACCCTTTAAGCAAAAAAAATGTAATTCAGAAGTTTGAAGGTTTGAGGGTCAAATCTTACCAAAAATTTATCGAAAAATTTATCAATAACCAGACTTTAAGTAGGACTGAAACGAAGTAAATCAAAGGGACAACGGTTAAAAAGTTAAAGACACTGTCAATACTCGTTCCATTAAGGTTACTCACAAAATTGAGTTTTTCCAATCGATAAATTTCTTCTTCATTCATTTCTTCAAAATTAAAAATTAAAGAAAATTTCCAAGTTCAATTTAAATGCTTTTATTATTCAGCATCATGTGATCAAGCAAAAAATTAAAGACAAAAAAATTTTTTTATTTAACAAAATTAACAAAGTTATCTGGATCGACAAGTGATTCTTTGATCGGTTTGTCCAAATCATATTCAAACATATGACATTTTTTACCACGTTTAGGTATTGGTAAGTCTGTATGATGACACGGTAAAGGTTGAACATAAAAATACGGGTGTAACAAACTGTCTTTAGCTCGAATACGTTTGTCAGATCTATAGACTAGAAATAGTTCAAGGAGATTAACAGCTTCTCTACAAGCGTCAGGTACAAGGTCGTCAAATGGAATGGGATCGTAGTATGGAAATTCGATTTTGTTATAATCGGGTAATTCAGTTAGACTTGGCCATGTGTTCTCATTAGGGGTACCCAAAGCCCGGATTACGAGAGATAACTGTTCGATATCAGTATCCCCTGCGAATAAAGGACTTTTGTTCAAGAGTTCTCCGAATATACAACCGACAGCCCATAGATCAACACCTTCATCGTATTTACTAGCACAGTATAATAGTTCAGGTGCTCTGTACCATCTTGTAGCTACTTGAGCTGTGTATAATCGATTTGTTTGGTATTTGTCAAAGACCCTAGCGAGACCGAAATCACATATTTTTAAGTGCCCAGTGGAGCTTATTAAGAGATTTGCTGGTTTTAGATCACGATGCATAATTGAATTCTCGTGACAGTAAGCTACACCATGAAGTAACATTTTCATGTAACTTTTAACTTGAGCTTCAGTGATTGGATTTTCACTGTTTCGAATAACTTCGGATAAATCGGATAACATGTATTCAAAGACTAGAACGAATCCAGAACCCTGAGCGAATACGTCTAATAGTTTAACAACGTTTTCATTTTCTTCGATTGCTTGTAAGGCTTTTATTTCACGAAGTACTGTATGTGGTATACCATCTTCTAATCGTTTTAATGAAACACGTTTTAATGCTACTATTTCACCACTTTGAATGTGTTTGGCTTTGAAAACAATTCCGTGTGCTCCTTCGCCGACTTTTCCTATTATGTTATAATGATCCATTGACATTTTTAAAATTATTTTTCGAAATTTTTTAAAAAATGTGAATTTCGGACGTGAAATAAAATGAAGATTTTAAATTAAATTTCATTTCCATAGTGATCTTTCAATGAGGACATAAATAACTTAACATTTTCTTATAAAAATTTGAACCCCTTCTTTAGTAGACGTCTTGAGTTTATTTTTAATCCAAGTCCCAATAGAAAAATGAGCTTTTCATTCTATAATATAACAGCAAGTTTTTTCATTAATTTAGTTTTTTTTCAAGGTAAAAATATTGCCGATAACCATGCCGTGGCCAGTCCCAAGCCTGGATGTGAAAATGGGAGGGGCGGCAATTTTGATGTCATTCTAACACAATTCTAAATGTGTTGTATTACGGGTACGTGGGTTTAAGGATCGAATCTTGTCATATTGGGTGCCGCTGGCTTTGACCATCACAGCGTATAGAACCCTGGGAACGGGGGCGAGAACTTGTTTAACAGCAAACCCATTTAGCAATAGGTGTAGCTCTAGTGATTAAGTTAAGGTTTCTACTTGATGTAGAATTCGCTTGGTTTGTGGTTCCAAGCCCGGATGAGAAAATGGTAGGACGACTCGTCAATTCATAAATCAAGCAAAACAAAGAGATTGGCAAGTAATTAAGTTCTCGTGTGTTGAGTAGATACTCTTTGGTATGTAGATTCTTAATACAAGTTTTGTTTTAATGAGTTTAGCATTAAAGACGATAAATATTTTTCATGTCCCCAAAGGCTTATCATATCCTTTAGCAACAAAAAAATGTTAAACTCAACAAAAGAGAGACAAAAACATTTTTAATCTATGAATAATTAATCCTAAATCAAATGGACTAATTTCGAAACAAAAAATAAATAAATAAAACTGGATAAGCGTCTTTAAGGTGTATTATAATAATTTATTAAATATAAAGAAAAATACAACAAAAACAAGAACAAGAACGATTGACATAAAAACAACAATTGACTTTTATTCTAAATATTCGCATAACGATTGAAAATAAAATTTTTATTTTTTCATATTTTCAACAAAATTATTTCGTACACTCAACAAAAATGGTAAGAAATTTCAAAAAAAAAATTTTTTTTTTCAAAATTTTAATATTTTTTGTTTCAAGTCCAAATATTTTAGTGAACAAGACATCGAAAGTAAGTCAACCACTCCTTTGTTTACTCATTTTCCATTCACTAATCTTCAAATGCATTCAAAGTTTATAGACAATGTTTTAAATTGTATGCTAAAGAAGGTTTTGTAACATCAAGTGAAAAACTCGGTTTCATAATGCGATCACTTAATCTTAAACCAACAAAAGCCGAATTAAATAGTTATTTTATAAAATTTAAAAAAGAAGACGGTCAAATCGACTTTGCCGAATTTTTGAACATAGTACACGATTATAGTCAAACAGAAAATGCCAATCAAGAAATCCTAAACGCTTTCAAAGCTTATGATATTAACAAAAAAGGCTATCTAACAACCAAAGAACTCAAGGCTATTTTGACAACCACAGGCGAAAAGTTGTCAAATCGAGATGTTGAAATGATAATTCAAGAAGTAAATGGCTCGAGTAAAGACGATAAAATAAATTATGAAAAATTATTAAAGGTCTTATCAACACCCCTATCTGGTTTCTAACAAAATTTCTTCTTTATTTTTTGATACGGAAGCGAATGTTTTTTTTATAATAAAATTTTTTATTAAATTTTTATTGTTTAAAAAATTGGGTCAAATTTGTTTGCTGAGCTTCTATTGAGGTCCCTTCGTCCATTTAATCGGTTGTTTACAACATCCAGGTCATATCCGTTAAAATGATTAAAACCGACAAAGATTAACTTTGAATGATTGATATTTGAATCAATCTCAGAGTTACTTTAGCGTCAAATAAAATCAGAATGGAAAATATACTTGAGCAAATATTCTTTCATTATTTAAGTCTCTTTTGTCTTTTGATATAGTAGTAGTAGTATATTAATGATGAATGTAAATATTGATCTTTATATTTTTTGATAAACAACAATAAAAAAATTAATTGTTCTCACAATGTTTTTTGTTTTGTTTACCGGCTTATTTCGTCTGTTAACGAACCAACATTTATTCTCATCATGTTGATATTTTACCCAGCAAAAAAAAGTCCAGACTCAAATTAAAGCTTTACTCAAAATAGATAGTTTAGTGTTATGCCTCAAGAATATTTATATTTTCAATTGAGCGTAAGTACTTTATCAAAAAATAAAAATAGCTTTAGAGATAACTGAAATTAATGTAAACAGTCGAAAATGGTTTCAAGACAAATTTTTGTTGACTCTTCAATTTAAGCATTTTTAAAGCTGTTGATGAAAAAAAATAAATTTATTAATGGACGTTTGGGCGTCTTCCGGAATAAATTCTAAATAATAAAAGAAATTATTGAGTTTTTTTTTCTCCATGACCAAAAAGTTCTAATGCCCGTATAGCCGAGTGCAAGCAGAGGCAAGGGGAGAACATTTTCTAACTGTTTCTGTATTACGGGGCGATTTGTTTGATGGGAATGGTAGCTCAGTTGGTATCGTCGGTTGATCAATGCTCCACGAAAGTGTCAGTTCGAATCCCGCTCGGGTCAAATTTGTTTCAAAGAAGCAAAGAAACTAACAAAAGCTTTTAATGCCATTGGTGTAAAATCGAGTAAAACACCCAAGAGTTAGCTCTTAAATAATTTCAATTCACAGGTACTAACATTATATAATTAATAAATCTCAAGTTAACGCCATAACTCATAGAGCCGATCGCTACACCTGCTACCTTGCTCCTTTCAGAACCCTTATTTTAAGCCACTACGACTCGCAAGCCTGGTCATCTTATAAATCAGTCCCATTTGGTGGCGAGTGGTGGCGTCCATCTAGAGTTACAATGCGTCGTATGTTACGCATCCACTTGGATTTTGAGTTTGATTACAATTGGCTTTTTAAATTTTTAAAATTTTCTTACTCTAACGGGAATTGTACTTTCGACCTCTCGCTTCATTGGAGTCGACCCACGCCTGAGCATCTAATGGGTGTGTACAGTGATAATATGTTCTGTTTTGACTATGGTATCAACTCTTCTAAAAGTCATAAATTTCGAGAATACACCATTAATTAACAAAAGGGTGTCTTTTCTAGACAAGTCTCGTGCTTTTGAATTAAGAAATTGCAGCCAGATGTCAAGGTGCTCTTTTTAAAAATTCAAGAACTCATCACTGAAAAAAGTTATAATTGATTTGAAGATATCAACTGAAAGCTAAAAAGCTATCATTGATGCTAGGACCCATATCCATTGGAAAAATAAATTTCCGAAGTCGTACTCGGATAGGATCTCTAGGAATCTCAGGGCTACTTTAAACGTCCCCAGGGTCCTGTAATGTTAAAAATTTTACTACGACTGAACCTTAAAATCTTCTATCATTTGATTCTCATGACATGATGGCATTCAGTTGAATAACTCGAAGACTCAAGTCTTTGCAAAAAAAGAGGACTCTTTTTTAAGAAATAAAATAAATGAACTCAACAAGAAGAGAGACTTAACTCGATTATTCGTGTTAAAATTAGTAATTGTATTAAAATAGATAAGATAATAAAAACTATTTATCAAAAAATGATTGGTTACTAACTACTTAAATGTTTTTTCGTGATTATTCGAGAATTTAATTTAATAATCATTTTAAATGACAGTTAATTTCTCTCTCTCTCTTACTTGATAGAGAAAATTC
This sequence comes from Brachionus rubens, assembly GCA_022207745.1. Lineage (NCBI taxonomy): Eukaryota > Metazoa > Rotifera > Eurotatoria > Ploima > Brachionidae > Brachionus > Brachionus rubens. The sequence continues at coordinate 97,464 of JAJVHD010000102.1, read as the reverse complement.
ATTTTATTTACAATACGTGTTTAAATAAAAGTTAATTAAATTAAGTCTTTTTAATTTAATAAATTAATCAACAACACTCAACCAATAAGATTAATTTTATGAACAAAATTTTTCTATTGGTTAAAATATATTAATTAATCACCAATTAAAAAAATTCTATTCTCTAATTTTATTTTAACTTTATTTTAATTTGGATCAAAATCATTTTATTTCGTTATCTGTTTTGTGAAAAAATAAAATTTTTTTTTTTGATAAAATGAGTTTGTCACCATCGACTAGTTCGGACTCGAAAAAGTCATCGTTCTCAATTGACTCGATACTCTCGGATACACATTCACATCAATCGAGTCTCTACATGGCCGACATGGCTGCTACTTTCATGACCCATTTTATAAAACAAAACGTACTCAATTCAAAACCACATGATCTTTCCAAAGTAGTTGACTTTTATTCGTTCATGAACAATGGTCAAATATTCCCGAGCGATTCATCACCAAAATCAGAAGGTTCGTATCAATTAATGCTAATGGAATTATTTAATTAATTAAGTTCCTTAAGGGAAACTTTATGTAAAGAGATCACTTGAACAAATTAATTTAACGAACAAATAAAAAATAATTTGCTCAATTGATTTCCTTATTGTTGTTGAAAAAGATAAAAATAAAAAAAGATTTTTGTTGAGTAAATATTTAAACTTCTGCTTGATTGTTTTAAAGTCTTGTCATTTTTCGGAATTTTTATTAATTGTATGCTAAATTTTTTTTTTTGTTTTGATGTTTAGGATGTCAAATGACAAAATCAAGACGACCTAGAACCGCTTTCACGTCATTACAATTACTCGAATTAGAAAAACAGTTTAAAGATAATAAGTATTTGTCAAGACCAAAGAGATTCGAAGTAGCCACAGCGTTGTGTTTAAGTGAGACTCAAGTTAAAATATGGTTTCAAAATAGACGAATGAAATGGAAACGTAGTCGTAAACAAAATCAAAATTATGCGTCAAGATCATCGGCTAATTTGGATATGGACATGAATAAAAAATTGAATGATCAAGATGATGAAAGCGAGTATGATGAAAGTGAATCCGATGAGAATTTGGATGAAATTTCAATAAGTGATAGAGATGATGAAAATTGAGATTTTTGTTAAATGTTCGTTTTTATTTTTGATGTACTTTTTTTTAGTTTTTTATTGAGCGAAATTGTAAATTTTTTGTATTTTATTTAAATAAATCTTGATGATAAACCCTTAGTTTAACTGAGCCTCCCTCCCATTTTTTCCGGACTTGGGACCGGCCTTGGTATGGTTAAGGTATTCTAGTTACTGTGGGACGTTCATCATAAACAGTGTCACTCATCCGAGTCCAAGAGACTGCGAACTCGACGACTATCCAGAATTAGCTTGGAACCACAAACCAAGCGTTATTCTTCTATTGAAGAATACTTAACTTTGCAACTAGGCTTATTTTCTCTTTGTGAGTAACTTTCCAACTCAATGTAGCCTATTAATTGTTGAAAAAAAAAACGAATTAAGACTACGGTCAAAAATAAAAAAAGAATTAATTTTTTAACAAGATAAAAAAGGTTTGGCGTGGTAAAATACGTGTTTTAGGTAAAATTTACTCGTTTTGTGATCAATGTGGTTTTAAGTTAGCACAACCAAGCTAGCCATCACTTGGACTTTTAACAGTTAAATTAATATTTTTTGAAAAAACTTACAATCTTCGTTGTAGTTTAACATTAATCGAGAGAACAACAGTGTTAACTGCTGCTCAGTGTTACATTAAACCAATTAATTTAAGAGACTATAAAGTTATTCTTGGCCTTTACTCAATGGCTGAACTAAAACAAACGTTCAGCAGTTATGTAAAAGTGCGCGGAGAATAGCTTTATACAGTAGTGAATAGGTATAACAACAGGAGGGGTTGGTTGTGGTAAACGTGTATTTCCAGGGTAAAATTTAATCAAAAATTGTTTTGTTTGTTTAGTAAATTTAATTAAGTATTCTTTTATTTTTAAGAATTTATACCAAAATAAAACCGTACTTAAATTGGATTGTCGAAAATACCCAAAAAATTCTTTTAAGTTATAATTAAGTTTAACTTAAATTAATTTATTTGGCAACCGTTTTTATTATTTTTTTCTAAATAAAATAAAATAACATTTCTAAATTTCTTTAAGCTAAGGCTGAGGCCGTTTGCCGACCTCGTCAAATAAGGTGGCGTTGTCTCCCATTTGTATAAAAATGCAGGGTTGGACACCTGAAATATAACGTAAGATTCTTGCTCTACATGAAAAAAGTAGACCAAAAGCTGCAAAGTTACACACTATTTGGTCTCCTTGGGGAATTTTATGGGCTCCAAACACGTGTTTTCAGTTTTCGCTCTCAATCGACCCTCAAATACGAATTAAAAGATTCAAACAGTTGTTCATTTCAATTGTTGTTCAGTTCAAAAACAGTGATTCTTTCCACTTCAGATGAAATAGATATTGGTACATTGAAACGTTATGAAAGTTCAGATATCCAAAAAGAAATAGCTCCGGTCAAGATTAAAGGAGATGCCAACTGCTTATTCCGATCGTTTGCCAGAGCTCTCTATGGGAAAGGGAGTCCTCATTATGAAATTATTCGGACTTGTAGGAGGAGGGTGTTTGAGGGTCAATTGGGAGCGAAAACTGAAAACACCTGATGCACATTTTTCAGGGATCCTCCTTTTCCTAGTATCTTCATTTTAAAAAAAACATCTCACGTTGGCTGGAGAACGGTTGTTTTCCTTCCGTTTCAAAAAATTGCATTTTTTCACGATAGGGTTTACAGTCTATAAAGAAAAACGATTATCGAGTAATCTAAAAAATGTTATAAAAAACATATTAACAAACTCTTGAAACTTTTCGAGCAATTTTGACTGGTCTAGAACATTACCTTTAAGTAGAATTCCAGACTAAAACTAAAAAATTCAAATTTACGGAACAGTAACCACTTAGTCACTCATTCATGATTAATAAAATTATTCAAAAAATTAAATTAGAAAGCATCATGAAAAATAACGAGCGTTCAAAATCTAATAGCTAATATGCAAAAAAATGAATAACCTTTTTTAATCATTAAGGTAGCATTACTAGCTACATTTAAATGAGACGCAGTGAAGCAAAACTTGCCAAGTTAACATAAATAAGTCTCTTTTTTTGTTAATTTTGAACAAAAATCCAAAAATTCTGTTGAAAATGTTTATTCAGCAATTATTTGTTTGCTTATTAATAGTCGGTTACGCTCATTGCGTTTATGTTTCCAATATTGAAGGTATGCTAATCTCTCTAAATGACCATATTGCTTTGTTATTAATTTAATTTTAAAGTTAATATTGGAACAACTAAGAAAATTGTGAGACTAGAACTGGGAGAAAGAGATTATAATAATGGAACTACTCTTCCATCGAAATTTTTTCTGATTAACGATGCCGAAGAAATAGTATTTTATCGTCGAGTTTTAAATGAATTTGGATCTTATGAAATTGATCTTAGTGGAAGAGGAGGCCTTAACACATATGTACACACTGTTTCCTTTCAAGATTAAACTAAAAGAGTAAATTTTTAATTTTTTAGTATGGAGAATTCGTTTCGTTTACTAGAAAAAGTTTAATTATTGTCCACATTGATTTTATTAACGGTTTCACCATGGTATACAAGATTTTCTACTCAAACACTTACATCAAGATTTTCTTAATTTTTGTTTTTCACAAATAAGAAAGGAGAAATTGAATTGGATAATTATGTTAAAATGACTCTAAATGCATCTCCAATGAAACCTAAACAAGTCCAACAAAAACGAATCAATGGTATGCTAACTCGTCTTAGACTTATGACAAAATATGAACAAAATTTATTTTTAAAGGAGTTAAACGACTTGTTAAAAGACAAGTACCAGCAAGTGATTTCTATGGTAAAACATGTGCCTTGGGTAAAACTTATTCGTTTTGTGATCAATGTGGTAAGAGTTATGTGCAACCGAATGTTAAAAGAATCGTTGGTGGACAAACTGTTGCTCAAACAAGCTGGCCGTCTGCTGGGATTTTAATGGGAAGAGCAGAGTTCTTTGGAAATATTTACAATATACGGTGCTCTTTGACATTAATTGAACGAACCACAGCTGTAACTGCTGCTCAATGTTACATTAAAGCGTTTGGGATAAAAAGTTACACAGTTGTTTTTGGGTTGCACAAAATGGCTCTTGCCAGTTATCTCAAAATAACTTCGATTAAAGGCTTTTTTACAGTAAAAATTTTTTTAAAGATTTTTTTGTTTAACTTGGAATTTAAAATCGAAATATTTAGCATCCAAATTATAATAGTAAGACACTATTAAATGACATCGCCGTCATCAAACTAACGAGAGAAATAATTTATGATAATTATACCCAACCAGCTTGTCTACCACTGCCGTCATTTCAAGAACCAACATCAGATCAACGTGCATGGATCGTTGGATATGGTACAACTTCATTTGGTGGTAATTATACAGAATATTTACAAAACGCCGCTGTTACTTATTACGCTAGTTCAAGCAATAAATGCAAAAAACACATTTTTCCTATTGATTCTTCGACGCAAATATGTGCAGGTAAAAGACCCAGTATTCAAAAAACAAAGCTAAAAATAATATTAATAAAATTAATAAGGTAATTATGAAAATGGTGGAGTCGATAGTTGTAATGGAGATACAGGCGGTCCACTTTACACTAAAGATGAAGTCTTAAATACTTATGTTTTAACTGGTGTAACATCAAGCGGATTTGGTTGTGGTAAACCCGAATATCCAGGGTATAATTTAAGAAAAAAAAAATTCTTACATCAATTAAAGTTTCCTATTTTTGAAGGATTTACACCAAAATAAAACCGCACTTGTACTGGATTACCCAAATGACTCAAATTGTTCTTTCAAAATAATATTAAATTTTATTTCAAGTAATTTAGTTAGCTTAAAATTACTTAACTATACTTTTTTTAATAAAAAATTTAAAATTGATTCCAATTCTTGATAACAAAATGACTCTTATTACTAAAACTTGGTCAAGTTAATAGGATTTATCATTTCGTGTACGCTGACGACGTTCTCCTCTTAAGTACAACAAAAAAGGGTCTCCAATAGCTGATTGACATCACCCAATCATATGGCGAGTCAAACAAAATAACATATAATCCAGAAAAATGAATGATTTTCAATAAAACAATCAAAAGATCGGCCGACGAACTATTAAAGAATCGTTGAAGCAACAACACCACTAGAACTACAAGACTTAATGAATGAATTTGATGAGCAGCACCAAAGATTCGAACTCGATGAACTTGAAGTCTGAAAACTGAGATAAGATCGAATTGCAAAAATAACCCCATAGTGATCGAGCTACTGAAAGCTTTCAACTCGAATCGAAGAGATGACATACCTGCTAAAATAGAACAACTGGTGAGATTTGATGCCTAATCTGAGAATCTGAAACATTAAATTCACAATTGGACAATCAAATAACAATAAAAATCAAATCAATTGTAGATAATCAAAACACTATTGTATTTGTTAAAATTTGAGATCTCGGTAACTTCGGAATATAAGAGAATCTCATGAGATTTCTTTTGAGATCATGACAGGAGTTTAATTTAGTCTGGAGATCTAATTAGTAAGTGGGATTCTGAGCGGAGGTCGGCAATTGCAGGGTTGATTGTTTTTAACTGATACAGGACATCTTCTCCTCGAAGAAACACATAGAACATAATCTCCGAATTCAAGATTAAAAAAATTCAAAGGTCTCGATGCTGTCTTTCTATAACAACTTGGAATACAAAGACATAAAAATGTTTGTTGGACAGAAAATCAATAGGATCCAGGGCCAAGTGTAATTGTACTTCTACCAATACCGGTCCCAAATCCGAATGAAAAAAGAGAAGGGAGGCTTAAAATAATAAAGAAGCAAGTTAAAGTCCAAGTACAAGGGATTCTAAGTATTCGTATTCAGGAGAAAAAACAATAATCAAATATTGGTCATGATTTTATTTGAATTTTAAAGAGAGCTCAATGTTGCTTAAGCCTTTGATCAATTTTTTATTTGTGTAAGTAATGAATTGGCAGACCCATGGTCATTTTGATAAGACTACCAAATGAATTTTTTATTTCTCCAAAATCTGACTAGGTCTGGCAAAATAAAAAAGAGCCTGTACTGTGCTATACTGAATTTTGAATACATGAATCAGTCTCAAATTCACTGAAGTGGAACATCAAAGTAAAAGAGACATAACATGACAAAATTTTAAATTGACACGAATTTAAAATTCTTCCAAGAAAAACAAACTTTATTTATCATTTAAAAAGAATAACTGCTATTAATCAAATTCTATTGGAAACATTTAAATTTAAATTTGTATTGAAGCATGCCAAACTTTTAAATAAATAGGACTCTTTTTTTGGTTTATTTCAAACATAAAAAAAATTTAAAATTTCCATGTCTATTAAGGAATTAGTCTTTTTCTTATTTATAGCCGAATACGCTCATAGTGCCTATGTTGCTGACATTCAAGGTAAGCTTTTCTTTAAACGATTATTTCATAGTCTCGAATTGTTTTATTTTTGCTCAAAAGCTACTATTGGAACGATAAAGAAAATTATAAAATTAGAAATTGGAGATAGAGATTGGAACAAAAATAATCCACCCTCTAAATTTTTTATAATTAACGATGGAGAAAGAATTGAATTTTTTCATCGAGTTTTAGATCAATTTGGCTCGTACGATGTTAATCTTGGTGGAAGAGGAGGTCTCACCAACCAAGTAAAAACTTATCGCTTTTGTTGTTGTAAATTGAAAAGAAAGTTAACTTTAATTTTTAGGCTGGACTACAATTTGTCTCTTTTACAAGAAAAAGTTTAATTACTGTCAACTACTTTGGTGTTGGTTCTTTCTATATGGTATTAATTTATTTTATGAGGTTTTGTTTTTTCAAAAAATTTTTGATAATTAAAGGGAGGAGAAATTGAATTTGATAATAATCAAAAATTGACATTTTTTGCCTCGCCTTCGTTTACGTTAAAAAATGACAAAAAAAAACGAAATTTTGATGGTAATTTTATATTCTGGACAAAACGAAACAAAAAATAAATTTAATTTTTTTAAAGGAGTTAATCAAAATTTTAAAAGACAGGTGTCAGGTACTGATTATTATGGGACAACATGTGCATTGGGTAGTAAGAATTCATCTTGTGATCAGTGTGGTTTGAGATGGTTGTTACCAAATGTTAAAAGAATCGTTGGTGGACAAACTGTTGCTCAAACAAGCTGGCCGTCTGTTGGTGTTTTAATGGGTAGAGCAGTATTTTTTGGCAGTACTTACAATGTACGTTGCACGTTGACATTAATCGAACGAACCACAGCTATAACGGCTGCTCAATGTTACATTAAAGCGTTTGGTATAGCAAGTTACACAGTTGTTTTTGGAATGCACAAAATGGAAATTGTGAGCTATCTCAAATTCTCTGGGCTTAAGAGCTTTATTACAGTAAAAATTTTTTTTTTGTTAAACTTTAGCATCCGAATTTAATATCGAAATTATTAGCATCCAAATTACAATAACTTGAATGGATTTAATGATATCGCTGTTATAAAATTATCGAGAGAAATACCTTATGATTTATACACTCAACCAGCTTGTCTTCCACTGCCGTCATTTCAAGAACCAACATCAGATCAACGTGCATGGATCGTTGGGTATGGTACAACTTCATTTGGTGGTAATTATACAGAATATTTACAAAACGCCGCTGTTACTTATTACGCTAGTTCAAGCAATAAATGTATGAATTACGTTTCACGTTTTAATTCGTTAAACCAAATTTGTGCAGGTAAAAAGCAAATTACAAGAATGCAAATTATATTTTTAAATAATAGTAAAATTTAGGTAATTATGAAAATGGTGGAGTTGATAGTTGTAATGGAGATTCAGGTGGTCCACTTTACACTAAAGATGTAAGTTCAAATAAATACGTTTTAACTGGTGTAACATCAGGTGGTTTTGGTTGTGGTAAATTTGGATTTCCAGGGTAAATTTGTAGGAATTTGATTTTTTTTGTAAAATAAAATTTAGTATTTCTTTCTGTTTAGAATTTACACCAAAGTACAACCGTACTTGAATTGGATAGTACAAAATATTTAGATAATTTGTTGAGGCGCTGATTAAATTAATTTATTTCTTAAATAAATAAAATTGCATTCTAATTATTATCTTTTTATTAACCGACTTGACAAGATAATCTAGTTAATAGTGATTCTCTGACACAACTGAACAGAGAGACTTGGGTGTAATCCTTACTAGGGTAAACAAGTGAGTACGTCGGCTGGAAGGGCAAACAGATGTATACAAGTCTTGTTCAACCCCATTTAGAGTATGCGGTGTCGGTATGGAATCCTTACCCTAAAGAAAGATATTGACATCCTTGAGAGGGTGCAAAGGAGAGCGACTCGTTGGATACAATTTTTTTACAAACCGTATATTGAATGACTGGAACGGGCTGTCGAATGAAGTTATTTTTTTGGGGCTGGTCAATTTTGTGACCAGCTGTTCACAAAATTTACTCAAAAAAAATTTTATGTTAAACTTATGATCAAAAAAATCTTTTTTCTAAAAAGGAATCAGCTTTGACTTCTCTTCTGAAAAATGTAGAAATTGAACAATGATAATTTTAATTTATTGAAGATTCACTCAATTTTATTAATTCCTATAAGATTTTATCGCCGGAAGGTTTACAACTAGTTTAAAATCTAAGAATTAAAGGATTTTTAAACGCTTTAAAAAAATTTAAATTCTTTTAAAGAAATCTAATAATTCATTTTTAAGGTTTCTCAAAATTAATTTAAATATAAATATCTGATTTCTTAACTGTAGCGAAACGAAAATGATCCAAAAAAGCTTAGTTTTGCTTTATATTTTCCATTAACTGATAACCCAAGATCGATTCGAGTTCAAGTATAAAAAATCAAATTACCAGGTGATCATCAAATTTTTTTTTTGGTCATGAATTTAAATTTAAATTTTTTTATGAGTAAATTTTCTGAACACTGGTCATAAAATTGATCAGCCCCATTTTTTTTTTAATGCTGAAGGAGCTCCGGCTAGACCAGTAATTTTACTAAATAAAAAAAAATAAAAATAAATGAGAAAGTGGCCACTCTGAGCCAAATGATTAAATAAGAAACAAATAAAAGAAAATGAAACGCAACTTGAAACAAAATGAACAGCAATTAAATAGAATTTAAAAATAGAGAAGTGTATAGGCGTGTGCAAAAGACGTTGTTTGTAATTTCTTTATTTTTGAATAAGGATTGAACGTCTAGAGTTCTCGATTTTAAGAATCATTTCAAAAATTAAAATTCCAAATATTATCGACGTTTGCCTAAGGCTTAGGCTTACAATTTGATTAAAAAGATTTATTTAGTTTGCAGAAAGAAAACCAAAATCAAATAGATCATTACGAGAAGATCTTAAGGGATCAAAGTGACTTGAAAGAAAAATTAGGTACTATTGACATTTTTAACAATAAAATAAAAATTTCATCGACTCAACTTATTGCTAGAAATATATCCCTCAGAAACAAAATAGAGACCTTAGAAAGAAAAAAAATAGTCAATATGGTCAAATTTTTTTATCCCACTATTTCTTGATTATTTATTTAAAAATGACTTTTTTAATAGAAGAATTCAACAGTAAGCTAAAAGAAGAAAAAGATGTTTTCGTTCAAGCTAAAAGAGATTTTGACAAGCTCATCTTTGAAAAAGAAGAACAAATTTTTATTTCAACCAAGAAACAAAAATAAAAATAAATGAACTAGGAACAAAAATGTCGGATTTAATTTTGGGAAATATTTTTTTAAGTAATGATGACACTTTTTTCTTACTCAATAATTTTCTTTTAAATGAGTTTAATTTTTCCTAGAAGGTGCAAATTCAAGATGCGGTCTTACAAGTCCTGAGTACAGGAGTCTAAATGTTTCTTTATCTAAGCATACGAACGAGTTCTTAATTTGACCCAAAATTCTGTTGGCTTTGGAAGCCGCAGATGAGCATTGTTTGTTCCATTTTAAGTCATTAGAGACAACTACACCAAGATCTTTTTCTTCAAGAGTTTCCTTATGGAAAACATCACCATCTAAGATTGGAACTATATAACCAGTTCTATCCATATGTCCACCGATTTAGATTGCTTTACATTTTGGCACATTTAGTTGTCCAGTTGTTTAGTATGACAAGATCATTTTGAAGTTGTGTCGACCCCGATTCGTTCTTATTAAACACTCCTAGCATCTTCAAATCGTCTGCATAAGACAAGCACGGGCTTTGAATTGAGTCCAATAGATCGTTTATATAAATAACAAACAAAATAGGCCCTAAAACAGATCCTTGAGGAACACCACTAGTTACTTCTTCCCATTCTGACACTACATCGCCAAGAACTATTCTTTGCTTTCTTCCGACTAGAAAAGACTTAATCCATTCATAACGTAATTGCTCGAATTTTCGTTAAATTTGAGCAAATACGTTATGGTTCGTTGACAATGCCATAAGCTCTCAGCTTTCTTAAAAGTTTTCTGTGTGAGACTTTATCAAAGGCCTTCGAGAAGTCTGTGTAGATAATATCAATCAGATTTCCTCTTTCGATCTCATATGTAACTCTGTCAATAAACTCAAGTAAATTTGTAGTGCATGATTTACCAGGTACAAAACCATGCTGCTTCTCATTAATCAGATTATTCAATAATAAGAAAATCATGATTTCGTCCCTCAAGATCTTCTCCATAACTTTTCCAACGATCAATGTTAAAGAGACTGGTCGATAATTTGAAACATTAGTCCGCTGATCGCTCTTATGCAGAGGCGAGACGTTAGCTAACTTCCAACATTCGGGTAAAATACCATCAGAATACGGCTTAATAAAAATTTTCGACAATGGTCTTGACAAAGACGTGGAACAATTTTTAAGAACATATGCAGTGATCTTGTCCGGTCCGGCTGATTTACTGACGTCTAATTTGTTTAAATATTTTTCAATATTTTCGGGACTAAAGCTTATGTACGGGTTCAAAGTAAATGTCTTGTTTGTTCTTAACGGAAAATCTGAAAGCTCGCCTGTCTCATCTTGATTAAAAACGGATCTAAAGTATTGATTTAAGGTATTTGTTATTTCTTACCGATCGGTGTACTTGTCCTCCCGGTCCTAGAACATTTCCCATTACAACGTTTTCATAATTTTTCCTAAACACTTTAACCTCTTCTGGTATTTCAAATTCTTCATAGTCATCTAAATACTCGTCTTCACACTCTTCTTCATCATATTCAGTATTTTCCTTTGACACAATTTGATTCTCTCCATTCTCTTCATTTGTTACTGATTGTGTCTCAATATGGTGTTAACTTTTTTATTCAAATCAAATCCTTTTAATTTAACATCGTTTGTAGCTTGACCCTCAATGAAAATTCTTAACAAAAAATTTTCTTCCATATCTTTTTGAAAACAACTTGGAATAATCACATAACCACCTGGTTCAAAATCAAGTTTAGCATTGACTTCTAATTCAGGCAAATAACTCGGATTTGAGTGAATCTCACCAATTTCAGAATAGTTATATTTCTTTTTAGCAACAACACCATGTTTAACTTTATAAATGTTTATTGATTTTTCATAAGTGGCATCTGAGTTCAAACGTCTTAAATTTTTATCTGTTTGAATCAACGATATGATTGTTGTTACAAATTGATCTTGATCGTTCTCAAGTTTTAAATTTATAAGATATTGAGGATTTTTCCAAAAGTCTTCGTAGCGATCATTTCCACATCCACCTGCGTTTAAACCCTTTTTCCACGACCCGGTCATTTGCTTAGTTATCAATTTAACGTTGCTTGTCGTTTCAGACGAACCAGTGAAAGCACTCATGTTAACATGAACAATATCTAATTCGTCGAATTCTTGAATAAATTCGGTTAATGATATTAAAAATTGTCCGTGGGTTTGATCGTTCATTTTTAATGCTTTTTTTTCTGGGTTTATTCTGGTGAGTTCTGACTCCATTTTCCGTTGTATGATTTCGTTTAACCCCAAGGATTTCGAACCCTAAAAAATATCTTTTAGTTTTGAAAAGGTCTTGAAGTCAGAAAATGGGAAGTATCTGGACAGCAAGTCAGTCGTATAAAAATCAAGCCAAAAGCTTCCATTTTTGAGACCACTGTAGTATACATACTGCTATATGGCCGAGAAACATTGATTGATATGGAAAGCAAGCTAAATAGATCTGCTCCGATATGCTATTGGACAAATTTAAGCAAAAAACAGCTAAGCTAAGTTGTCTAAACTCTGAAAACAGGTCGCAAAGAGTCAGAAAAGAATATGAGCTATCTTCAAACGAGGCCTCTAGGCTATGAGCTAACAGAAGAAAAATTTTTAAAAATAAAACTTTAAAAGTTTTATCTATTTTTTGGAAGAACTTTCATCGATTGATTTTCTCAACTCGTAATGCCCATTGTTTTCTATTACTTCAAAGCATTCCAAAACACTGTATGCATGTCCCAACGCAAGACCATTATCTTTAGCAAACTCGTCACCTTTTCCATCTTTGGAACTAATCGAAGCATCAATTAGAGTTTACATTGAGAATGTCTTGAATATAATTTCCCATAGTTTTTCAGATGAAACTACTCTCAAAGTACCATCATCACCTTTTTTTTTTAAGTTTAAACCTTTCATGTATCCATAACTCTGGTAGTTCTCCATCCATATATGATCTAATGAAAATACTTGAAAGAGGGACCGAAAATGACCCTGAACACCTTTTTAGAATAATTGAATTGATCTTGTCTGAGCCAGGTGACTTATCAATGGCCAGATTGTCTAAATATTTTTGAATATTTACCGGGCTAAACACTTGAAAAGGGTTTAATAAAAAATTTTTGTCAGTTCGAGTAGGAAGGTCATTTTGACTGTACTGGGAGTCTGGGTTAAATACTGATTTGAAATATATACCTAACTGATTCACTATTTGTTTACGATCGAGTATCACTTCATTGTTTACTTCGAGTGCATTTATGCCATCTTTTAGCTTGTTCTTTTTGCTCATATACGAATAAATCAACTTTGGGTTTTTTTTTGCTTGTAGGCCTAAATTGTACTCATAACAACGTACAGCTGAATTTATCTTTTTCGAGCATTCATTTCTTGTTGTTTTATATTCTGACTCAAGTTTTTTGTTCAAGAACTTCGAGTTTCTACATTGGTACCATAGTTTATTCTTTTTTTTACTCAATTCTAATAAATTTTTGTTTGTCCACTTCGGCCGAACTCTACGATTTGTTTTATCCCGCTTCTTTGGGACCAGTTCCTCACATACCTTGTTATGCTCATTTACAAATAAGGAGTACATTTCGTTTGCAGTTTTGTTATGAAAAATGTTGTCCCAATTCCGCTTGGATATCTCAAGATCGATTTTCGAATAGTCGGCTTTATGAAAATTGAATTTTTCAGACGAAAATTGGTTTTGTTTAGTTTTCGGCTTTGTTCTATAGTCCCATTCGAGTACTGTATGACCTTGATTAACATTCCCTAGCGGTGGGCCTGAACTAATTTTTAAGATCCGATCCTCCGACTCAGTAATTACATAATCGAGTACGTTACCACTTGAGGATGCCGACTTTACGAACGTTGAAAAATTCACATTTTGATGAAGGTAAAGGTCCTTGAGTGTTTCTATCATTGTGTTCTCCACCGAGTCGTAATCTCTCACATTCGTAAACGCAATACAGTTTTCATCCCAAGTTATGTCTGGTAAGTTAAAATCTCCACAGACTACTAAGCCCGAGACCCTTTTTCCATCTAAAAGTGACCTAGCTCTTTTGATTGACTCAAAAATTGGACAATTGTTAGACGATTTCGGTGTTCTGTAAAAACACCCGAGAAGAATTTTTTCTGACTCGTGAACGATTGTACACCACACTTGCTCAATAGATCTATTGTTGAATTCTGCTTCGTGATTCTCAAAAGCTTTTATATCCTGTCTAACATAAACGGCTACTCCACCACCATGAGATGGTCTGTTTCTAAAGAACAAACGATAACCTTCGATTTGTTGCGTATTTCTTTCATTGAACCAGGTTTCGGTAACAAAAATCACGACGGGGTTTTTATTTTCAACTCGTACTAATAGTTCTGGGATCTTATTTACAAGCGAAGTGGCATTTGTGTACAAGCATTTGATCGAGGTTCCTTTTCGAACGGTGCTGCTTATCTGCGATATTTTCTTGGCACCGGAATTGCTTTTTAGAAAGCTTGTTAACGGTGAATAAATGTTAATTTCTCCGTTGAGCTCTCGAAATCGACCGAGATTATTTGTGTTACTTGACCAATGGTTTCGGTCTAGGATCTGGGTGTTCATCCTTCCATTGGTCAAACTTTCTGACGTTTTGCTTTTAAGGTTGTCCTCCCCTACCGTTTCCACGGGTTGGGTAAGGCTGTCGATTTCGGTACTGTTGTCGGTATCTAGAATCGTTTTCATAGTCCCTGTTTCTATTGTAACGTCTTTCATCGCTTGAGTAGTTCCAGTCTTCTCTCGAATTATATCGGTTGTCCTCAAAAGTGTTGTTTTCGGTTCCGGTGTAGCTATGATGATGAACAGTTTCAAGAACATCATTGATGAGAAAGTTTTTGGAATGACACAAAGCAAATGCTGCCAAAGCCCATCAAGGGCTAAACGCCTTAGTGCGTTGGTATAGAATTTTCTATACTGCAGCTCACACTAACTAACTAACTAACTAACTATCCCACCCGTCATGTCAATCAAGGCATCAACGCTATCGCCTCCATCTAAAAACTCATAACATGTGTTCAATTTAGCAAATGCTTTTTCGATTAAAGGACCGAACATTTCGTTTGTATCCTTTTTGTTATGACAATAAACTAATTCGTTGTTTTCATCGACAGGTAGTTTATCATCGACAACAACTTCTGCCCATTCACAAAATCTCCAAAATCTGAATCGAAAAATACCAGCATAAGTCTCGAACGATTGATCAGGAGGGATCACTCTTTGACTGTACTCGCCAACTAAAATAACATTGGCCATTGTTGAAATTAACCAGCTGAAAGGAAAAAAAAGT
Source organism: Brachionus rubens (assembly GCA_022207745.1). NCBI lineage: Eukaryota > Metazoa > Rotifera > Eurotatoria > Ploima > Brachionidae > Brachionus > Brachionus rubens. Next base: position 82,293 of record JAJVHD010000102.1, on the reverse strand, counting down.
TAAAAAATTTCTCAAAAAAAGATTTTTTTAATCTTTTACCAATCACCAATGGCGCCTTGATCAAGATCGTTGGGTTAGATTCTATCCACAATAGATTGTGGTGATTTCTAGCATATTTCACTTGGACGCTTCCATGTAATATTCAGATCGGTTTGCTTAACCTAATAAATGCTTGAATAATCGGCAGGAAACTTTTCATCTTCGAAGAGTTCGTCAGTACTAAGTAACTTTTGAAGTATTTTCTCGTAGTCTTGATTCAAAAAAGGTTTAAAATTTGACATTTTTTAAGACTTGATAGTTTTCATTTAAAAAAAAATAAAACTCGAGAAAGAGAAACTTAAAAGCTCAATGGTTTCACAAGATTGTTCCTAGCACGAAAACAAAATTTATTCGCTTTAGCTACGCATTTATTAAAATTTTCAGAGTAAAAAAAAATAAAATGTAACTGTGGTGTTCAAATATACTTAGAAATTTCTAATCAACAACTGCAATGAGATCGTTATGAGAACGTTATTGTAACGTTACGCGTTTTAAATTATTTAATTTTCTTATAAAGATATCTAGGTTTAGAACATACCTTGTAACACTGATTTTTATTCCGAGGAAAGAATCATGTGCCAAATTGACTCATAATAACAAAAGTCTTTACGTGTTCTAAAGAGAAAAGACTCTAGAAAGGTAAATACGAGAAGTAATCAATAATTAGAATAATTTCTTTGATAAGCAATTGAAAGGGCTAACTCGAATCTTACAGATACTTAAGAATTGTCTGACTTCTGAAAACTATTTAAATGATATTTGATTGTGTGCATATACTCAGCAAAATGCACACAAATTGTAGAAGTTGGTCAGTGGTGTAACAAAGTTTATTTTAACTTTTTGAACTAAAATTCACAATGCTGGATTCTAGTCTATGGCGAAAATTCTTGCACTGGCTATAATGGGTTCTTGTTAACATGGAATATGGAAGAAAAAATTCACCAGATATTGAGTCTGTTTTTAGGCTATTTGAGGTTAAAGAGTTAAAAATTAGAACTTTCAAAAATAAAAAACTTTATTTAAGAATAAAAGTTTAGACAGAAAACATATCAGTAAGATCACGATTAAAAGCATTCAATTCAACTAAATCATCCAATTCCATTCCATTTTCAATATACTTAAATTAACCTTTTCAAGATGTTCTGTAAAAAACTTGACTAAACCCAAACTTGATTTGTTCACTTGTAAAATCGACATCAAAGAAACATCTTTCTTTGATCCAGTTTCAAGGATATCAGGGGATGGAAAGTTAACGTCCAAAGGCGTATTTGTACTAAAAAATTTGCTTCTTGATTTTGGGTACATGTCTAAGCCATAACGATCTAGAAGCGAATAAGCTGAAACTAGTCCGTTAAAATAAAAACTGTCATTAGGGTTCTTGACCAATCGATCGGGAACGCCACGACAAGTAGCTGTAAACGCACCGGCCAAGTTCGTGTCATTGCTTTTTAAATAATTTTCAGAACCAAACGGAGTAAACCAACTTGATGTCTTAAACAAATCGTTTCCTTGTAAAAAATTGAACAAATATTCATCGCCGAGTTGAAGAGGTAAAACAGATTGTAATGAGGCAACCTTATGTTTATAAACATCCATTAGATCAACGGCATCGTGCATGAATGTAAGATGAGATTTTTGTCTCCAGGATAGAGTTACTGAGTCGATTAAAGATTCTAAAATCGCGCTGGTGTGGTAACTTAGTTCTGGTTTATAATTAACATTTTGTAGTTTGAGAGGTCTCAATTCTTTTGACGTGTAAAACGAATCGAACAAACTCAATGGGACGATCACGTTCTCGTTTTTCTCGGATAACACAGTCTTTAAAGTCAATGCAGTATTGATAAGTTTTTCAAGTATTTGCCTCTATTTTATGAGTCTCGTGATACGGGAAAGATAAAAATGTAAACAAGGGTAGTTTATTGTACTCTTCGTTGATGGCTTGAAGAGCCTTACTAACCATGGCTACGAAGCCGTTAAATGGATCGACAAAAAATTGAAATCCCTTTAAGCTAAGTTTAAGTTTAACAAATTGTGAAAAATTTAGGAGACAACTACTTGTATGTTATCACATTCTTCAGCGTACAATCGCTACTCATCGTCAAAGTCGTCCAAAAATGAGTTTTCAGAAAAAAACATTCAGACCGTAATTGTAAAGATCAAACGGTTCAGACTCACTTTAAAATATAAAAATCTTGGACTTGGGAAGATTCTTTAAAATTAGTTAAGTTACATTGTTGCAGTGTCGTTTTGATTGATAAGCATGTATGATCGGACATTGAACTTGACATTCGAATAATCGGACCAGTACTTGACTTGTTCATCCATCTCATAATGCTCTTTCATGTGGCTTTTAGGAGGCTGCTTTTGACTCTTTTCCCAATTCATTTGTTCAAGTTCAGTCTTAAACAAATTAGGAAATAACATTTTTAAGATTTGAAATTCTAAAAAACTTTACTTTTTCTAGATCGATTGAATATGGCGAGACTGGTTTCTTTTCAGCTTCAAACACTTTCAAATTCCCTTTCCACGTGTTTAAATTATTTTTTGCTTTCTCAACATTTTCAGATTCATTTACAGACTTGTACTCGTTTATGTTGTCTTTAAGATCGAATATTAAAATTCTTTGACTGTAAGTCGGTTTGTTCATTTCGAAAAATGTTAACTTGAATACTTGAAATTTATTTTGAGAAAGTTTACTTGGAAATTAAGACCCTCCCGGAACAAAACATCATGATTAACATCAGGTACTGAATTGAGATTTATTTCAGAGCTGTAAACAAATTGAGTTTGGTCAAGTTTAAAACAATAAGAAGCATGTCTGAAACAAGATAGGAAAGGTTATTACTTGAATGTTCCAGTAATGGGTTCCGATGTAATTCGAATAGTTACCAAATTGTAAAGTAATGACTTCATTGGTCATTTTTAAGAATTTTTTTTTTTTATTTTTAGTTGATTCTTTTATCTATAAAAATAAATTTCTAGAATGAATATTTTTGAATTAAAATACTTTTAGAAATCACGTGATTTATTTTAATTTTTTAATTTCACCTCAACTTATTCCGATTCCGATAAGTTTAAATCCTTGATTTTAAATGACTTCCTAAAGATTTATTTGGTAAACCGACTGATTGACGTAATTCGACGTTGGAATTCCCAAATTAAAATCTTTGAGAAATACACCCTTTGAGTTAACCCAAAGAAGTCATTTAAGATTTAAAAAAGAAATTTTTAGAATTTTGTAATCACGGGATAAATCGTCCAAGAAATAGCTGAATGGTTTAATAACGCTTTGAAACAACAATTTTCTTTTTAGTTTATTTCTTATTCCATGCTTCAATTTTTTTTTGAAATGAAAACTTTTGGAGACCCAGATGACATGAAATAGTTAGATAAAGGAATAAAAAAGTTTCAGTTTATTTAGAGGCCCGGTTAGCTCAGTCGGTAGAGCGTGAGACTTTTAATCTCAAGGCCAAGGGTTCGAGCCCCTTATCGGGCGATTTTTTTCTTCTGATTTCTTTTCAAATTTATTTAATCACAAGAGACAATCACAAAACTTTTGCTAGATTATTCAAAAACTCTAAAGGAGTGTAAGTTTAGATTTCCTCGAGTACAGTTCTTTCCCTTTTTAGGAAAGAGTGAAGTTTGGAGCAATTTTTTTCCGAAGCAAAGCAATTTTAGAAAAGCTGTTTTTTTAGAATAAAATTAGGTATAGTACATAAAATAAAAATGGTTTTAGATTGTAAATTTTTTGTTAATTTCAAAAATAATTAAAAAAAAAGGAAAAATCAATATTTGATTATTAATGTTAGTTTCGATTTTTTACAAAATTTGAAATGCATACACTAAATTTAAATAAGACATTTTGGCGCGAACATTTAAAATGTTTGAAAATTTCAAAAAATCCCGCCTATTTTACTTTTGAAAATTTGTACTTAAATTAAAAATTAAAAAATTTAATTTAAAAATTCATTATAATGTTAACAATTTTGTTTTTAAAAATTTAATTATTGACAAAAAATCGATCAATTCAAAAAATTGAAAAAAATATTTTAAATCAAGTTTAACAAATTTTGTTTAGTTATGTTAAAATTTTTAAACTAGGTTTGGTCCATCTATTTATTGAATTTTACAGTTTAAAAAAATAAAATTTGCTTTGCTCCAAAAATTTGCTTCAAACTTCACCGTCGCCTTTTTAGCCAAATCGTTCATTTCCGCCTATTATGATACCATCATTGTCCATAAACTAGTTTTTCATTTGATGATTAAATTGAACATGAAAAGGTCATTGATTATGCTAGGATCGATTCCCCGGCACTGCTGTTTATTTCGTCTTTTACAGAAAGAGTGTTATTCTATTAGAGTTAAGTTTCAATGTAATAATTTTTGGACCAGTCGGGATATGAACTAGGATCTCTAGAGTCCAAGTATTTTGAACAAATAATTCACAAGCAAGAATGAAGACAGCTTAAATTTTTAAACAAGGCAAAAGCTATTGAATCAAATTTAAATGACTCAAACTGAAAATCAAAAAAGGATATCTTAATTACGAATTCGAGTAAGTTGAATATCACATTTAAATAGGATATCCTTCAAGAAACTCAAGTAAACGTATACAATTTTTTTCCAGAAGCTTTCTTTAGTAAATAGGTTAGTTATTTTTAATTTTATTTTGTGTCGAATGAATAACAACTAAAAACAAAAAGACCAAGCTAGAATAAAAGCATCTATTAAAAAAGCTTGCAACGATTTTATTTTTCTCTGTTAAGATTAAGCATTCGAAACAAAAAAAGAAGAAAAAATTATCAAGGATTTTTTTTTCACTATGCACAAAGCTCTCTTAGTGATTTTTGTTCAAAATGAAAGATATTTTTTTCATACGTAGCATCTCTTTTTAAATGAAAAAAGAGAGCTTTCAAAAAATCTCTTCTTAATGGGGAGTGTGTTATTCAAAGAAAAAAAATCAAGATTGATAATTTCTTTTCTAATGCTTAAAATTTTTAAATTTTCTCTGAATTTTTTGTTTTAAATTTAGATTTTGTTTAAGACAGCTATTATCTTTATCATCAGATATTATAGATATGGACGATATTATCCAAGAAACAAATATAGACGGTAATTCAGAGTGTTTTTTTTAAATAAAAAATTATAAAAACTTTATTTTAAAAAAGAACTATCATCTGGTTCAATTCAAGAAAGCGAAGAGCTCTGCAAATTCAAAGTCGAATTGGAAAAAGGTAAATATAATTTTTATTGTTGAGGTCTCTAGAGAAATGGGGGTCAGTTACATAATGATTAATATTTTAAACATATCTAATCCAGCGATTGTTAGAAGTTTTTTTCAAATATTAAAGAAGATTTTTTTAAGGCACCTCTCGGTTCTGATTACCTTAAGGCTTAAAATTGTGTAAACTAGTCTTATTCCGAAAGTTAATTTGTTCATTTTGTGTTTGTGTCTAAGAGACTATTGCACTCATAGTATAACAGACAAGATTGATAGTTAAAACTAGAAAGACTGGATTTCTTAATTTTAGTTGAGTTGTAATAAGTCAGGAGTCAGTAGATCTAATTGAAAAATATTTATCAAAGAAAACCGGATTTAATGTTATTTTATTAACCTTTAGCAATCTAAGTCTATGTTATTATTAAGAAGATCTTGTTTAGTTTAAGGACCTCGATCATTCTTAAAAAATGATCTAATTTTACTTTTCAGGAAGTTAGTTTAGGTGCTAGTCAATAAGTCACTCACATTCCGTCGATAAGCACACTTAAAACTATGAAGAAATGCGCAAAAAGAAAATGCATACGAATATACACTGATTAGCTTTCGAGAGTTTATTCGAATGATGACATTATGACACAGACATATATCATCAGACTAAGACTCAAAGACTTAAAGTAAAAACTTTCAAACACATTCAAATATAAATAAAAATCAAAATAATTGAGACTATTTGAATCGACTTGCTTTGAATCTTAGAATTAAAGTAGGATGAATACACAAAAACAGATCAAAAACTTATTCATTATTTAATTTAAAGAATGTAAAATATGTCTAATACGCGATTTATTAGACAAATTAAAAATGTTCGATGGGAGATCTTTCATTTTTCATCAGTAACCTTATTAGATAGCAAAAGAGAATCGTTTTTTTGACATTTGAACAACTCCAATTGATTATAATTAATTTTATAAATAATTCATTTTATAAATTTACAAATTTTTTTAATAGAATTTTTACTTTTTACTTTTAAGAAGCAGAAACGTTTGAACAATTTGTTTTAAAGGAATTAAAAGGTTTTTTTAAAAATAACTGAATTGACTCAGGTTAAAATGGACTCAGTTTTAGTCGGATAGTTAACTCGAGTACGCGAGTAGGCAAAATAATAATAATAATAATAATTTCAATTTTTTTAGAGACTAAAGATTCGATCAAGAAGCTTGAAGAAAGTAACTTTAATTTCGATTTCTCTCCAAATCAATTATTTGTAAAAAGTTTAGAGATTCGAAAAAAATTGGTTCACTTGTAACTTCTTCTTAGAATTTTAAGAGCATGATTTTAGGCTCGAACTAACTTTATTTTCTGTCTCTCATTAAAACTAATCAATTTTAATTGGTTTGGAACTTTTTGAAGAGAGAGCAATCTAATATTAAACATAATTTTCAAGATTTTAATGGATTGAACAAAAGTGTCAACAAATTAAGAGCTGGTAACTAATATTTCCAACTTTAATTTTTTTATTTGTAAAAATTTTAAATAAATTATTTATTTTCAAGATATTCAAAAGTTAATTGAAAGTAAAAAAACGATATTTATTTATTTATTTTTTAACTTATTGTTTCTTACTAAAAAATCTAAAACTCTTGAGTTCGTAGTTTCCGATAGACCGTAATTTTTTTTATCTTTCACACTCATAAAGAAAATTTTTCCCCACAACCTTGAAGACTTTTTAGCACAAAAATCAGAAAATTGGGACTCTAAAATTAGTTGAATCAAAAAAATTCTTAATTTCTTGAAAAAGTAGTGTTTGGTCCTTTTTTGTTCGCCATCTTGTCTTTTTAATAAGTCGCTAATGAACTTAAAGCGACATCAACAAACTTCATCAGTAGCCTAATTTCGAATGCGCTTTTAATAATGATCATTAGCAATCAGTTTAAAGCCTTAACTAATCTTAAATGAGGAGTTGAAAGGTCTCGATAATGGTTCGGAGCGATTTGGAAGTCTACATGAAGATAGGTTCTTATGATACAATGTACCTTCTCGTCTTTGTGTTAAAAAGTTATGGAGTTTTTTTGTAGAAATTTCACAAGTGAGAGACAATTTTTTTTGCGTTAAAAAGATTTTATAAATATAATAATGTACTTAATCCCTTTTTTGTTAAAATTTGTGTATTTTTCTACCAAAGACAAAATTATTGAAAGCTCGAAATTAATCAACCTCACCTTAAACCAGAATGTTTTCATTCAAATACTTGATCATTTACATAACTTAATAAGATCAATTAATAAAGGATCACAAGAAAATCCATGGGTGACCACTGCCATAAACCATTAGTTACATTTGACCATTCCGATAGAATTTCACTCTTGACAACTGACTGCTTCTTATTATAACGCCAAGTTTTTTGAAACTCTGGTGTTTGGACAGAATGGTTTTGAGGTCGATTAGAAAGTCTTTTGCTAAAGCGAAAGTATCAAAATCTTTTGTTTCAAGTAGGTTAGTTTAGCTTGACAAGATATCAAAAAAACTGATGTTTAGTCGAACCGTTAAAATATTAATAGCTTTAAGCTTTTAACATAACCCAATTTTTAACAAAAACATAATTTTATTATTTTTTCAATTTTTATCCTAATTTAAGTTGAAAACCAAATATTATGGGAAATTATTTGGTCAGAATTAATCATATTATTTAAATTTAACTAGTTTTTATTTTTTTTGTTTTTTTTTTGGAAAATTTGCTATTTTTTTTTAAGGAAAACCAAGCAGGATTGAGAAAGTCAACAAATTCATACCATTAATAGCAACTGATATTAGTTTAATCTCGGCTGCGTTTAGTTTTGTTGCTTTATTTATTAAATCGGAAAAAACAATAGTCAAAACATATTTTATTAAATACAATTAATCGTTCTATTTTGTAATATTCTATATTTATGTCGGGTCCTAACGTGTGTAACCAAATACAGATAATATCCTAATTAACCTAGCTTGTGGGTTTGGGGTTGATGAATTAACTACACAAAATTGCTTCTTCAATATAAATTTATTTATTAAATAATACTGACTTCACAACAATAAACTAAAGGACAAAAACAAATAATAAAAACAAAACTAAAATAATAAATCTTCTTCTAAACTAATCCTAACTAATAATCTTCCTCATTTTGCAACTCTCCTTTCTACTTTTATAATAATAAAGTGTGAAACAAAACACAAAAACAAATTATAAAAACATAAAATAAACATAATAGTTGACGTGATTTGCACGGATTCTACATTGCTCACCGTTTGATAAGAGTCGCTCTATGACTCTACCCTTTTGGTTTACCATTTAGCGTACCTCGTATTGACATTCCTCGACCACGTCCCATGCTCGTAGGTTTTTTTTCTTGTCGTCCAATATTGTTCTCCAATACTTCCCTAGCTTCTTGTGACCTTTTACTGATATATTCCAGGTCTTTTTCCATTTCTCTTGCCCACTTTGCCTCTTCCTTCATTTTCTTGTCATATTTCCTTTTTACTTTACCACACTCTTTCACGCTTTGGAGCTTTTCTTTGATTTTATCCATTGACCAGTCAAGTATATACATTGTTTGCTCTTCGTAGCTGGGATCGATTTCCATTATTTTTTTTACGATTGCCTTTTTTTCTTCGAGTACTCTGGCCTTGTGCTTTGTAGACCTACTCCTTCCCGGGAATAACAACGGGGCATGTGTTCCCACGGTCTGACAATGTCGATGTTTGACACTTTTTTTGAGTATTCCTCCTGGATTATTTGAGGAATGATTTTGTTTCCTTTGACTACGTTATTTCCGAGGTTTGAAGAGTTTACCTGCCAAATGCTTCGGTTAACTCTTCGACGTTTATTCTCAGGTCTATTTGTCATCATTTTCGACTCGTAGTTAAACGAAATTTCGCACGATTTGAGTGACGACGTGCTTTTTAGTGACAGTTTGTTCAATTTCGTCATGTTCCGGGCATTTTCGAAAGCCTCTTCGGTCATACGTTCGCTCGTGAAGTCGTTGTAGACGAGTGAAAACGCTGGTTCTATTTTAAGTACTTTGACAGGGGTATGAGAGTATTCAAATGTTATTATGTTATTATTTTGATTATTTATTTATTTTATTTATGAAATACAAATATTGAAAAAAATTAAAATTTGAATTGAAATTATTCGTCTCGAATTTTGACTTCTTTTTTATAATATATTTTATTTACAATGTTTCCGATATTTTAACTTTTAAAATTTATTTTGGTCGAATCTTTCCGGTGGTTTTCTAGACCGCCTTGGTCTCTCCAACCCAAAAACTTCTTTTTATTTTCTTTCCGGGAATTTGAATTTTGGCTTTGCTACCATCGTTTAGGTTTATATCAGGTATTGTTTTTTCCTCTATATGCTCACTATTTGATTGGTCCTCGATTTTTTTGGTATAAGTTAAGTCGTCGTTTCTCTCGATGTTTGTTACATCCTCCTGATTATTTCCTCATTAGTCTCAGCGTTCGTTACGTCCTCATCAGACTCGAGATTCTGATCAGTGGCTGTTTTCTTTTCAGATCGGCGTAACTTGATTAAATGTTTTTTAGCATTCGAAACTACTCTTTTGGCTTTTCTGTATTTATTCAAAATTTTTTGTTGTGGTGACCCTTCTGATTCGTTCGTATCTTCTACGTTTAGTTTGAAAAAGTGTCGTTTAAGTCTTGACCTATTAACTGTAATTCGAAGTCCTTTTTTGTTCATGGGTTTAATTATGTAGTTTGTGTTATTCAATTTTTCGACGACTATGAATGGTCCTTTCCATCCATAACTAAACTTTTTACATAGCTCGTTTTTCGTTTAATTGTCCTTAAGCCAAACTGAGTCACCTTTTTTGAAAGTAGCAGCCATTACTTCTCTATCGTAGATCACTTAATTTTTGTTCATTCTGACGTCGCGATTTTTCCTTACCTTATCGAAGGCGTTTCTTAGAGTGTTTTTTACCTCGTTAGCATATCTGTTCGGGTCAAATTTGAGGTCTAGGTTAGGACTCGCATACACAAAATCTATCGGCATTTTTGGTTTCCTGCCAAACATAAGTTCATAAGGTGTGTATTTTGTCGTCGATTGAACTGCCGAATTGTAAGCTAAACATAACATTGGTAAGAGCACGTCCCAGTTGTTGTGTCTTTCATTTATGAAAGACGTGATTATTCTTTTAATTCTCCTATTGAGCCTGTCTGATAATCCGTCCCATTGTGGATGGAATGGGCTGGTTCTCTATAGTTTTATGTCGAGTATTTCCGATAGCTCTTGGAGCAGCATAGCTTGGTAATTTTTTCTTTTGTCTGACAGAATTACTACGGGGATATCGAATCTGCATATAAATTTTAACAGAAACCTAGCTGTCGTCTTAGCGTCTATATTTTTTAGAGCGTAGAGTTCGTTCCACTTGGTTAAATGGTCAATTATAATTAATATGTATTTATAACCGTTTTTACTAACCTTTAGGGGTCTCAAAATATCTGTCGTCACAATTTCTAGTGGTCTACTCGGTCTAAACGGATTCAATGGTGTTTTTGACAAGTTTCTCGGGTTGGTTGACTTTTGGCACGCGGTGAATTGTTCGATGAAATTTTTTACGTCTGTTCTCCATTTTGACAATAAAACTTTAAGTGACCGCTTAATATCGATGCGTATTCGTTTTCTATTATTCTTTCTCTTTCTTGTTTTGGAACTACAAACTGTAATACTGTTTTGTTATTTTCGTCCATTACACGCCACAATACATTTTTATCTATTATCAAGTTGTCGACTTCTTTTAAATAAGCTATTTGTTCTCTATTTAATGACGTCAATTCGATTGTTTTTAATTCAATATTATCGTTTTTCACGTTCTTTATCCATTCAATGTCTTCGTCGTCAGTTTGTTCGAAGTCGCCCTTCACGTTTTTGAACAGGATTGCGTTCACCATTTTATTCTCTAACTCTTCTGTTATGGAAATTTTATTTATGACAAAGTGTTCGTCTTGTTGTGACGTCTCTGTTTCGATGTCCATTGGCCATCTTGAGAGACCGTCGGCATATACATGTTTTTTTCCTGGTCGATTATATTGGTTCGAAATCGAAATATTTCTGTGTCTTAACCGGTAGTAGGAAAATGACTTAATATAGTAGCAGATTAACATAGAAAATGACGATCTAGCCTAATAAGGACCCTATTTAGAAAGGTTTAGGGTTAGGTTTACCTAGATTTTACTAGATTTATCTAGCCATCTAGTTATTACGTTCGTCATGTCCGTCCGTCCGTCCGTGTGTCCATTCATGGTTATAGTACATGTTTTTGGTTCAATTTGGTATGTAAAAGCTCGAATTTTCTATTAAATATTTGCCCAGGACCGACGGGTTAGTAAATACTCGAGTGAACATGAAATAATGAAAGAAAAGTGGCTGGTTAGGCTAGACAGAAATCTTGTAAAATCTGGGCAGTAGAATTTTTAAAAAAATTCTCCGATTAAAAGAAGACAAATTAATTTTTGTTGGTGTTGTAAATAAAGGGGGTATTTTTTTTATTGAATCAAGAGTTTCAACATAAAATAAGCCGGACTGCTCTTCCTTAGCCCAAAACTGGAAAAATTAAAAAAGCGTTTTGTAAATTTTTTTAATTAATTATCAATTTATTTAAATGCTATAAATTTTACAAAAACATTAAAAAAACTAATTACAAATGCTCATCATTATTCGTTATCGTTTTTTTGTTCATAAAAAATGATTGAAATTGACTTCACTCCAAATGACTGAATGATCACTAAACCATGTTTCGTACAATTGTGATTTAACTTGATGTTGAAAATTTCGAATTCTAAAGGGCAAATCCACGTATGACTTGTTTTCAAAAGACTTGGCACATTCAAACAATGGTCTCAAGTTCATTTTGTCCTGAATTAAATCCATTAAATGTTTGTTTTCTTGCTTGTTAAAATCAATATTAAAATCGCCCAAAACTCAAAGACTTGGTCTCCTTGTTGTTCTTGTTTCATTACGAGGCAATTTATCGCTCAAAAACTTTATTCTTTATGCAATTTATTCTGGACAACTTTGTTTACTGCATAAAACATGTTTATTAATTGACAATATGTATACGACTTTGTCATTGTCAATGTCGTTAGTCGAAGGACGGTGCTTATATTCAAATAAGCTCATTTCAACTATTAAATTAATGTCTGCATAGGTTGTTTTATCTACATATTCATTGCGATGATTTGCATTGTGGGCCAAGAATTTAAGTCGTTCGAATTCAAAAGACGCTTTGCTTCAATACGTCTATTAGTTTAGTTGTGACATTCAACGATAAAAATCAAATCGGCTTTTTCGTAGCCAAAATCAGCTGCTAAATTTTGTTTTTTTGAATTCAAATTTTGAATGTTTTGAAAAAAAGTGAAAAATTTGGTTCAATATTATTACCTCGTCGGTAAGTCAAGAAATGATGGTTAATCTCGATTTTTTTCTCACGTTCACTTGTTGTCAATTTTCTAATTGAATCGCTCTCGATAGACGGACGACCATACAAAAACAAGATATTCAATCGTGTACATCTAATCATGCCTACGTACAAGACTGCATCGGGCATTTGAGTGCCAATATTAACGGCAACACACTCGGACGTTTGACGTTTTGACTTGTGAATTGTTAAAGCTTCGGCTTCAATTAAATTAAATTGTATTCTTTAGATTTCAAATTGGGGTCTACATTTGCCACGTTTAATCGCCTAACGATCATACTGGATAATTGTCCATTTTGAGTCTTTCGAAACTCCATCCTGTTCAAGTATCCTTGGGCTTTACAATCTGATCTTATCAGTTCACCAACTTCTTCATCGTCAAATTCAAAGTATACACGTTTTACAAATTTTAAAAAAAATGGACACTTGTTGACCAATACTGGTTTGCCGTGCCCTGTTTTATTGAAAATTACTTTTATTTATAATAGAAATCTAGAAAATTAAAAATTTTATTCTTATTAACCTTATTTACTATGAAAATAGCATTTTTTGATTTTTGAGCATTGATATTTCGATAACCCGTCGACAGAAACCATTCAAAAGTTGGTATCTAGCATAACTTTTTATGCTGAACACGAATTTCACATTAGTTTTATCATATCTTTTCATCACTTTTTGACCATTTTTAACATTTACTATGAAAATAGCATTTTTTGAATTTTGAGGCTTGATATTTCGATAACCCGTCCACAGAAACCATTCAAAAGTTGGTATCTAGCATAACTTTTTATGCTGAACACGAATTTTACATTAGTTTTATCATATCTTTCAATCACTTTTTGACCATTTTTAACATTTACTATGAAAATAGCATTTTTTGAATTTTGAGGCTTGATATTTCGATAACCCGTCCACAGAAACCATTCAAAAATTGGTATCTAGCATAACTTTTTATGCTGAACACGAATTTTACATTAGTTTTATCATATCTTTCAATCACTTTTTGACCATTTTTAACATTTACTATGAAAATAGCATTTTTTGATTTTTGAGGCTTGATATTTCGATAACCCGTCCACAGAAACCATTCAAAAGTTGGTATCTAGCATAACTTTTTATGCTGAACACGAATTTCACATTAGTTTTATCATATCTTTTCATCACTTTTTGACAATTTTTAACATTTACTATGAAAATAGCATTTTTTGAATTTTGAGGCTTGATATTTCGCTAACCCGTCGACAGAAACCATTCAAAAGTTGGTATCTAGCATAACTTTTTATGCTGAACACGAATTTCACATTAGTTTTATCATATCTTTCAATCACTTTTTGACCATTTTTAACATTTACTATGAAAATAGCATTTTTTGATTTTTGAGGCTTGATATTTCGATAACCCGTCGACCTAAACCATTCAAAAGTTGGTATCTAGCATAACTTTTTATGCTGAACACGAATTTCACATTAGTTTTATCATATCTTTCCCTCACTTTCTGACCATTTTTAACATTTACTATGAAAATAGCATTTTTTGATTTTTTAGGCTTGATATTTCGATAACCCGTCCACAGAAACCATTCAAAAGTTGGTATCTAGCATAACTTTTTATGCTGAACACGAATTTCACATTAGTTTTATCATATCTTTCAATCACTTTTTGACCATTTTTAACATTTACTATGAAAATAGCATTTTTTGAATTTTAGGCTTGATATTTCGCTAACCCGTCCACAGAAACCATTCAAAAGTTGGTATCTAGCATAACTTTTTATGCTGAACACGAATTTCACATTAGTTTTATCATATCTTTCAATCACTTTTTGACCATTTTTAACATTTACTATGAAAATAGCATTTTTTGAATTTTGAGGCTTGATATTTCGCTAACCCGTCGACAGAAACCATTCAAAAGTTGGTATCTAGCATAACTTTTTATGCTGAACACGAATTTTACATTAGTTTTATCATATCTTTCAATCACTTTTTGACCATTTTTAACATTTACTATGAAAATAGCATTTTTTGATTTTTGAGGCTTGATATTTCGATAACCCGTCCACAGAAACCATTCAAAAGTTGGTATCTAGCATAACTTTTTATGCTGAACACGAATTTCACATTAGTTTTATCATATCTTTTCATCACTTTTTGACAATTTTTAACATTTACTATGAAAATAGCATTTTTTGAATTTTGAGGCTTGATATTTCGCTAACCCGTCGACAGAAACCATTCAAAAGTTGGTATCTAGCATAACTTTTTATGCTGAACACGAATTTTACATTAGTTTTATCATATCTTTCCATCACTTTTTGACCATTTTTAACATTTACTATGAAAATAGCATTTATTGAATTTTGAGGCTTGATATTTCGATAACCCGTCCACAGAAACCATTCAAAAGTTGGTATCTAGCATAACTTTTTATGCTGAACACGAATTTCACATTAGTTTTATCATATCTTTTCATCACTTTTTTACCATTTTTAACATTTACTATGAAAATAGCATTTTTTGAATTTTGAGGCTTGATATTTCGATAACCCGTCGACTTAAACCATTCAAAAGTTGGTATCTAGCATAACTTTTTATGCTGAACACGAATTTTACATTAGTTTTATCATATCTTTTCATCACTTTTTGACCATTTTTAACATTTACTATGAAAATAGCATTTTTTGAATTTTGAGGCTTGATATTTCGATAACCCGTCCACCGAAACCATTCAAAAGTTGGTATCTAGCATAACTTTTTATGCTGAACACGAATTTCACATTAGTTTTATCATATCTTTTCATCACTTTTTGACAATTTTTAACATTTACTATGAAAATAGCATTTTTTGAATTTTGAGGCTTGATATTTCGCTAACCCGTCGACAGAAACCATTCAAAAGTTGGTATCTAGCATAACTTTTTATGCTGAACACGAATTTTACATTAGTTTTATCATATCTTTCCATCACTTTTTGACCATTTTTAACATTTACTATGAAAATAGCATTTATTGAATTTTGAGGCTTGATATTTCGATAACCCGTCCACAGAAACCATTCAAAAGTTGGTATCTAGCATAACTTTTTATGCTGAACACGAATTTCACATTAGTTTTATCATATCTTTTCATCACTTTTTGACAATTTTTAACATTTACTATGAAAATAGCATTTTTTGAGTTTTGAGGCTTGATATTTCGATAACCCGTCGACTTAAACCATTCAAAAGTTGGTATCTAGCATAACTTTTTATGCTGAACACGAATTTTACATTAGTTTTATCATATCTTTTCATCACTTTTTGACCATTTTTAACATTTACTATGAAAATAGCATTTTTTGAATTTTGAGGCTTGATATTTCGATAACCCGTCCACCGAAACCATTCAAAAGTTGGTATCTAGCATAACTTTTTATGCTGAACACGAATTTCACATTAGTTTTATCATATCTTTCAATCACTTTTTTACCATTTTTAACATTTACTATGAAAATAGCATTTTTTGATTTTTGAGGCTTGATATTTCGATAACCCGTCGACAGAAACCATTCAAAAGTTGGTATCTAGCATAACTTTTTATGCTGAACACGAATTTTACATTAGTTTTATCATATCTTTCCATCACTTTTTGACCATTTTTAACATTTACTATGAAAATAGCATTTATTGAATTTTGAGGCTTGATATTTCGATAACCCGTCCACAGAAACCATTCAAAAGTTGGTATCTAGCATAACTTTTTATGCTGAACACGAATTTCACATTAGTTTTATCATATCTTTTCATCACTTTTTTACCATTTTTAACATTTACTATGAAAATAGCATTTTTTGATTTTTGAGGCTTGATATTTCGATAACCCGTCGACAGAAACCATTCAAAAGTTGGTATCTAGCATAACTTTTTATGCTGAACACGAATTTTACATTAGTTTTATCATATCTTTCCATCACTTTTTGACCATTTTTAACATTTACTATGAAAATAGCATTTATTGAATTTTGAGGCTTGATATTTCGATAACCCGTCCACAGAAACCATTCAAAAGTTGGGATCTAGCATTACTTTTTATGCTGAACACGAATTTCACATTAGTTTTATCATATCTTTTCATCACTTTTTGACCATTTTTAACATTTACTATGAAAATAGCATTTTTTGAATTTTGAGGCTTGATATTTCGATAACCCGTCGACAGAAACCATTCAAAAGTTGGTATCTAGCATAACTTTTTATGCTGAACACGAATTTCACATTAGTTTTATCATATCTTTTCATCACTTTTTGACCATTTTTAACATTTACTATGAAAATAGCATTTTTTGAATTTTGAGGCTTGATATTTCGATAACCCGTCCACAGAAACCATTCAAAAGTTGGTATCTAGCATAACTTTTTATGCTGAACACGAATTTCACATTAGTTTTATCATATCTTTTCATCACTTTTTGACCATTTTTAACATTTACTATGAAAATAGCATTTTTTGAATTTTGAGGCTTGATATTTCGATAACCCGTCCACAGAAACCATTCAAAAGTTGGTATCTAGCATTACTTTTTATGCTGAACACGAATTTCACATTAGTTTTATCATATCTTTCAATCACTTTTTGACCATTTTTAACATTTACTATGAAAATAGCATTTTTTGAATTTTGAGGCTTGATATTTCGCTAACCCGTCCACAGAAACCATTCAAAAGTTGGTATCTAGCATAACTTTTTATGCTGAACACGAATTTTACATTAGTTTTATCATATCTTTCCATCACTTTTTGACCATTTTTAACATTTACTATGAAAATAGCATTTATTGAATTTTGAGGCTTGATATTTCGATAACCCGTCCACAGAAACCATTCAAAAGTTGGTATCTAGCATAACTTTTTATGCTGAACACGAATTTCACATTAGTTTTATCATATCTTTTCATCACTTTTTTACCATTTTTAACATTTACTATGAAAATAGCATTTTTTGAATTTTGAGGCTTGATATTTCGCTAACCCGTCCACAGAAACCATTCAAAAGTTGGTATCTAGCATAACTTTTTATGCTGAACACGAATTTCACATTAGTTTTATCATATCTTTCAATCACTTTTTGACCATTTTTAACATTTACTATGAAAATAGCATTTTTTGATTTTTGAGGCTTGATATTTCGATAACCCGTCCACAGAAACCATTCAAAAGTTGGTATCTAGCATAACTTTTTATGCTGAACACGAATTTCACATTAGTTTTATCATATCTTTCAATCACTTTTTGACCATTTTTAACATTTACTATGAAAATAGCATTTTTTGAATTTTGAGGCTTGATATTTCGATAACCCGTCGACAGAAACCATTCAAAAGTTGGTATCTAGCATAACTTTTTATGCTGAACACGAATTTCACATTAGTTTTATCATATCTTTTCATCACTTTTTGACAATTTTTAACATTTACTATGAAAATAGCATTTTTTGAATTTTGAGGCTTGATATTTCGATAACCCGTCGACAGAAACCATTCAAAAGTTGGTATCTAGCATAACTTTTTATGCTGAACACGAATTTTACATTAGTTTTATCATATCTTTCCATCACTTTTTGACCATTTTTAACATTTACTATGAAAATAGCATTTTTTGAATTTTGAGGCTTGATATTTCGATAACCCGTCCACAGAAACCATTCAAAAGTTGGTATCTAGCATAACTTTTTATGCTGAACACGAATTTCACATTAGTTTTATCATATCTTTTCATCACTTTTTGACCATTTTTAACATTTACTATGAAAATAGCATTTTTTGAATTTTGAGGCTTGATATTTCGATAACCCGTCCACCGAAACCATTCAAAAGTTGGTATCTAGCATAACTTTTTATGCTGAACACGAATTTCACATTAGTTTTATCATATCTTTCCATCACTTTTTGACCATTTTTAACATTTACTATGAAAATAGCATTTTTTGAATTTTGAGGCTTGATATTTCGATAATCCGTCGACAGAAACCATTCAAAAGTTGGTATCTAGCATAACTTTTTATGCTGAACACGAATTTCACATTAGTTTTATCATATCTTTTCATCACTTTTTGACCATTTTTAACATTTACTATGAAAATAGCATTTTTTGAATTTTGAGGCTTGATATTTCGATAACCCGTCCACCGAAACCATTCAAAAGTTGGTATCTAGCATAACTTTTTATGCTGAACACGAATTTCACATTAGTTTTATCATATCTTTTCATCACTTTTTGACCATTTTTAACATTTACTATGAAAATAGCATTTTTTGAGTTTTGAGGCTTGATATTTCGATAACCCGTCCACAGAAACCATTCAAAAGTTGGTATCTAGCATAACTTTTTATGCTGAACACGAATTTTACATTAGTTTTATCATATCTTTTCATCACTTTTTGACCATTTTTAACATTTACTATGAAAATAGCATTTTTTGAATTTTGAGGCTTGATATTTCGCTAACCCGTCCACAGAAACCATTCAAAAGTTGGTATCTAGCATAACTTTTTATGCTGAACACGAATTTCACATTAGTTTTATCATATCTTTTCATCACTTTTTGACCATTTTTAACATTTACTATGAAAATAGCATTTTTTGAATTTTGAGGCTTGATATTTCGCTAACCCGTCCACAGAAACCATTCAAAAGTTGGTATCTAGCATAACTTTTTATGCTGAACACGAATTTCACATTAGTTTTATCATATCTTTTCATCACTTTTTGACCATTTTTAACATTTACTATGAAAATAGCATTTTTTGAATTTTGAGGCTTGATATTTCGATAACCCGTCCACCGAAACCATTCAAAAGTTGGTATCTAGCATAACTTTTTATGCTGAACACGAATTTCACATTAGTTTTATCATATCTTTCAATCACTTTTTGACCATTTTTAACATTTACTATGAAAATAGCATTTTTTGAATTTTGAGGCTTGATATTTCGATAACCCGTCGACAGAAACCATTCAAAAGTTGGTATCTAGCATAACTTTTTATGCTGAACACGAATTTCACATTAGTTTTATCATATCTTTCCATCACTTTTTGACCATTTTTAACATTAACTATGAAAATAGCATTTTTTGATTTTTGAGGCTTGATATTTCGATAACCCGTCGACTTAAACCATTCAAAAGTTGGTATCTAGCATAACTTTTTATGCTGAACACGAATTTCACATTAGTTTTATCATATCTTTTCATCACTTTTTGACCATTTTTAACATTTACTATGAAAATAGCATTTTTTGAATTTTGAGGCTTGATATTTCGATAACCCGTCGACAGAAACCATTCAAAAGTTGGTATCTAGCATAACTTTTTATGCTGAACACGAATTTCACATTAGTTTTATCATATCTTTTCATCACTTTTTGACCATTTTTAACATTTACTATGAAAATAGCATTTTTTGAATTTTGAGGCTTGATATTTCGATAACCCGTCCACAGAAACCATTCAAAAGTTGGTATCTAGCATAACTTTTTATGCTGAACACGAATTTCACATTAGTTTTATCATATCTTTTCATCACTTTTTGACCATTTTTAACATTTACTATGAAAATAGCATTTTTTGAATTTTGAGGCTTGATATTTCGATAACCCGTCCACAGAAACCATTCAAAAGTTGGTATCTAGCATAACTTTTAATGCTGAACACGAATTTCACATTAGTTTTATCATATCTTTCCATCACTTTTTGACCATTTTTAACATTTACTATGAAAATAGCATTTTTTGAGTTTTGAGGCTTGATATTTCGATAACCCGTCGACAGAAACCATTCAAAAGTTGGTATCTAGCATAACTTTTTATGCTGAACACGAATTTCACATTAGTTTTATCATATCTTTCAATCACTTTTTGACCATTTTTAACATTTACTATGAAAATAGCATTTTTTGAATTTTGAGGCTTGATATTTCGATAACCCGTCCACCGAAACCATTCAAAAGTGGCAATTTGAAGTTCTGTATTTTCGTACCGTACTATTTTCGTACTATTCTATTTAAATTAAAAATTTTTATCATTTAGACAGATTAATATATTGTGCTGACTCTTATCAGAAATGTACAGGGCTTTTTGCTTATATTCATGTTAAATAATTTTATAGTACTATCGGTCGAAGAAAAAATTGTGTTTTTTGCTCATTTAAGCTCAATCATAGAAAAAATAGATAGAACTATTCGATGAATAAAGAAAGATTTAATTTGTACACATTTTGTCATTTTCAGATTTAGAAAATAAATTCCAAAAAATTTTTTTGAAAAATAGTACTATTTTGTATAGTACGAAATGTATGAGGTAAAATCCTTTAGGTTTTATAAAAAAAAAGTATGGTTTTTGTTCATTTTATATAATGCTATGATAAATTTTAAATCATTCCTCAGTTATGATATACAGTGAGTTCGCAATTATATCAGCCATAACTTATATCACAATTCAGATATATCCCCGATTTTCTTAAGAACCGATTTCCTCAGATACTTTTACATTAAAAAAGTGTTGAGTCATTTCCCCTTTCGATATCACATATTTTAAATATATCCTGATTTTTCCGCACCAAATTACATACACTCTAGTATAAAATAGTCTCATCTTTATCACAACATAGTACAAAAAATTGAATTAAAAAAAAGAGAATAAGTTTTTTTGAATAGTACAAAGATAATACTTGTAATGGATGATTTAAATATTTTATCTGAGAGTTAATAATAAATGGTGAACAGTAGAAGTAAGTAAAATGTTTGATTTTGTCATTTTTTTCAAAATAATTTAATTAATGTCGGAAAATTACTACCTTTGATAAAAGATTTTTAGCTAAGACCTTTAACCCTTTTGATTTCAAGATACACATAGATAACGATTCAAACAGTTTGAAAATAAATTAGACATTTTTTAGTTTTATCTTAATTTAGATATATCCCGTTTATCACTCCGGACAAACGGGATGATATATCTGCAAACCCAAAGTACGAACTTTTATTTTAAAAGAGTCAACCTTGTTATATTTTTCAAATTAGGCAGGGGTTTTCAAATTATTACATATTTTTGGATTCATTCATAACTCGTGCTGTTATTCAGAGCTTGGCGAACCATAAAAAAACTTTCCTAGACTTTTGTTAATCGTTCAGCATTTTGTACAAATCAAAGGTGCTATTTGCTGGCTGTTGAAATGACTTCGTAGTTTCGCTGAGAGCTAACAGACACTAAAATTTTATTTTTTTTATTAAGATCTGATCGTTGAATTTGGTCAAACGATATATTAAATAAGACACAAACGTTTTTTTATAAATTAACATTAAAACCCTTTAAGAACATTTACCAAAAAAAATGCAAACAAAAAACAAGTTTTTTTGGACGTAATGAAGAAAACTTGTCGTTACCACTAGTGATAACTTTAGCCCTTGGAAGTTCAATTCCGCAAAATTAATAAGTTCCGGCCTAATTATATAACAATTATGTGAATCTTTCTTTTGAATTTATTTAGAGCTTATTAAATATTAGTACCGTAATAAATCGTACTTTTCTGAACTTTTCGTAAAGAAAATAGAAAAAACTACGTTACTAATTTTAAAGGTGTACAAATGGGAGGAAAATAAAAAGCTATTATAGTACTGTGAATTTTCCTTGAAACACCTAAAAAATTCCTTGATTAGTGCTTTTTGGATTGTATCGTAATGTGTAAGGGTCTGGTCAAGTTTCATCGTCTAAAACAAGCATGTCTCAAAAGCTCTTGAAAAAGTACACTCACGAAAAAAATCTTGGGACTCTATCTTTTTTCTTTCATAAAAAGTACGATAGTACGATTGTACGAAAATACTGAACTTCAAATTGCCTTCAAAAGTTGGTATCTAGCATAACTTTTTATGCTGAACACGAATTTCAGATTAGTTTTATCATATCTTTTCATCACTTTTTGACCATTTTTAACATTTACTATGAAAATAGCATTTTTTGAGTTTTGAGGCTTGATATTTCGATAACCCGTCCACAGAAACCATTCAAAAGTTGGTATCTAGCATAACTTTTTATGCTGAACACGAATTTCACATTAGTTTTATCATATCTTTCCATCACTTTTTGACCATTTTTAACATTTACTATGAAAATAGCATTTTTTGAGTTTTGAGGCTTGATATTTCGATAACCCGTCCACAGAAACCATTCAAAAGTTGGTATCTAGCATAACTTTTTATGCTGAACACGAATTTCACATTAGTTTTATCATATCTTTCCATCACTTTTTGACCATTTTTAACATTTACTATGAAAATAGCATTTTTTGATTTTTGAGGCTTGATATTTCGATAACCCGTCCACAGAAACCATTCAAAAGTTGGTATCTAGCATAACTTTTTATGCTGAACACGAATTTCACATTAGTTTTATCATATCTTTCCATCACTTTTTGACCATTTTTAACATTTACTATGAAAATAGCATTTTTTGAGTTTTGAGGCTTGATATTTCGATAACCCGTCCACAGAAACCATTCAAAAGTTGGTATCTAGCATAACTTTTTATGCTGAACACGAATTTCACATTAGTTTTATCATATCTTTCCATCACTTTTTGACCATTTTTAACATTTACTATGAAAATAGCATTTTTTGAGTTTTGAGGCTTGATATTTCGATAACCCGTCCACAGAAACCATTCAAAAGTTGGTATCTAGCATAACTTTTTATGCTGAACACGAATTTCACATTAGTTTTATCATATCTTTTCATCACTTTTTGACCATTTTTAACATTTACTATGAAAATAGCATTTTTTTATTTTTGAGGCTTGATATTTCGATAACCCGTCCACAGAAACCATTCAAAAGTTGGTATCTAGCATAACTTTTTATGCTGAACACGAATTTCACATTAGTTTTATCATATCTTTTCATCACTTTTTGACCATTTTTAACATTTACTATGAAAATAGCATTTTTTGATTTTTGAGGCTTGATATTTCGATAACCCGTCGCCAGAAACCATTCAAAAGTTGGTATCTAGCATAACTTTTTATGCTGAACACGAATTTCACATTAGTTTTATCATATCTTTCCATCACTTTTTGACCATTTTTAACATTTACTATGAAAATAGCATTTTTTGAGTTTTGAGGCTTGATATTTCGATAACCCGTCCACAGAAACCATTCAAAAGTTGGTATCTAGCATAACTTTTTATGCTGAACACGAATTTCACATTAGTTTTATCATATCTTTCCATCACTTTTTGACCATTTTTAACATTTACTATGAAAATAGCATTTTTTGAATTTTGAGGCTTGATATTTCGATAACCCGTCCACAGAAACCATTCAAAAGTTGGTATCTAGCATAACTTTTTATGCTGAACACGAATTTCACATTAGTTTTATCATATCTTTCCATCACTTTTTGACCATTTTAACATTTACTATGAAAATAGCATTTTTTGATTTTTGAGGCTTGATATTTCGATAACCCGTCGACTTAAACCATTCAAAAGTTGGTATCTAGCATAACTTTTTATGCTGAACACGAATTTCACATTAGTTTTATCATATCTTTTCATCACTTTTTGACCATTTTTAACATTTACTATGAAAATAGCATTTTTTGAGTTTTGAGGCTTGATATTTCGATAACCCGTCCACAGAAACCATTCAAAAGTTGGTATCTAGCATAACTTTTTATGCTGAACACGAATTTCACATTAGTTTTATCATATCTTTCCATCACTTTTTGACCATTTTTAACATTTACTATGAAAATAGCATTTTTTGATTTTTGAGGCTTGATATTTCGATAACCCGTCGACTTAAACCATTCAAAAGTTGGTATCTAGCATAACTTTTTATGCTGAACACGAATTTCACATTAGTTTTATCATATCTTTTCATCACTTTTTGACCATTTTTAACATTTACTATGAAAATAGCATTTTTTGAGTTTTGAGGCTTGATATTTCGATAACCCGTCGACTTAAACCATTCAAAAGTTGGTATCTAGCATAACTTTTTATGCTGAACACGAATTTCACATTAGTTTTATCATATCTTTCCATCACTTTTTGACCATTTTTAACATTTACTATGAAAATAGCATTTTTTGATTTTTGAGGCTTGATATTTCGATAACCCGTCCACAGAAACCATTCAAAAGTTGGTATCTAGCATAACTTTTTATGCTGAACACGAATTTCACATTAGTTTTATCATATCTTTTCATCACTTTTTGACCATTTTTAACATTTACTATGAAAATAGCATTTTTTGATTTTTGAGGCTTGATATTTCGATAACCCGTCGACAGAAACCATTCAAAAGTTGGTATCTAGCATAACTTTTTATGCTGAACACGAATTTCACATTAGTTTTATCATATCTTTTCATCACTTTTTGACCATTTTTAACATTTTCTATGAAAATAGCATTTTTTGATTTTTGAGGCTTGATATTTCGATAACCCGTCGACAGAAACCATTCAAAAGTTGGTATCTAGCATAACTTTTTATGCTGAACACGAATTTCACATTAGTTTTATCATATATTTTCATCAGTTTTTGACCATTTTTAACATTTACTATGAAAATAGCATTTTTTGATTTTTGAGGCTTGATATTTCGATAACCCGTCGACAGAAACCATTCAAAAGTTGGTATCTAGCATAACTTTTTATGCTGAACACGAATTTCACATTAGTTTTATCATATCTTTCCATCACTTTTTGACCATTTTTAACATTTACTATGAAAATAGCATTTTTTGATTTTTGAGGCTTGATATTTCGATAACCCGTCGACTTAAACCATTCAAAAGTTGGTATCTAGCATAACTTTTTATGCTGAACACGAATTTCACATTAGTTTTATCATATCTTTTCATCACTTTTTGACCATTTTTAACATTTACTATGAAAATAGCATTTTTTGAGTTTTGAGGCTTGATATTTCGATAACCCGTCCACAGAAACCATTCAAAAGTTGGTATCTAGCATAACTTTTTATGCTGAACACGAATTTCACATTAGTTTTATCATATCTTTCCATCACTTTTTGACCATTTTTAACATTTACTATGAAAATAGCATTTTTTGATTTTTGAGGCTTGATATTTCGATAACCCGTCGACTTAAACCATTCAAAAGTTGGTATCTAGCATAACTTTTTATGCTGAACACGAATTTCACATTAGTTTTTTCATATCTTTTCATCACTTTTTGACCATTTTTAACATTTACTATGAAAATAGCATTTTTTGATTTTTGAGGCTTGATATTTCGATAACCCGTCGACTTAAACCATTCAAAAGTTGGTATCTAGCATAACTTTTTATGCTGAACACGAATTTCACATTAGTTTTATCATATCTTTCCATCACTTTTTGACCATTTTTAACATTTACTATGAAAATAGCATTTTTTGAATTTTGAGGCTTGATATTTCGATAACCCGTCCACCGAAACCATTCAAAAGTTGGTATCTAGCATAACTTTTTATGCTGAACACGAATTTCACATTAGTTTTATCATATCTTTTCATCACTTTTTGACAATTTTTAACATTTACTATGAAAATAGCATTTTTTGAATTTTGAGGCTTGATATTTCGATAACCCGTCGACTTAAACCATTCAAAAGTTGGTATCTAGCATAACTTTTTATGCTGAACACGAATTTCACATTAGTTTTATCATATCTTTCCATCACTTTTTGACCATTTTTAACATTTACTATGAAAATAGCATTTTTTGAATTTTGAGGCTTGATATTTCGATAACCCGTCCACAGAAACCATTCAAAAGTTGGTATCTAGCATAACTTTTTATGCTGAACACGAATTTCACATTAGTTTTATCATATCTTTTCATCACTTTTTGACCATTTTTAACATTTACTATGAAAATAGCATTTTTTGATTTTTGAGGCTTGATATTTCGATAACCCGTCGACTTAAACCATTCAAAAGTTGGTATCTAGCATAACTTTTTATGCTGAACACGAATTTCACATTAGTTTTATCATATCTTTTCATCACTTTTTGACCATTTTTAACATTTACTATGAAAATAGCATTTTTTGATTTTTGAGGCTTGATATTTCGATAACCCGTCGACTTAAACCATTCAAAAGTTGGTATCTAGCATAACTTTTTATGCTGAACACGAATTTCACATTAGTTTTATCATATCTTTTCATCACTTTTTGACCATTTTTAACATTTACTATGAAAATAGCATTTTTTGAATTTTGAGGCTTGATATTTCGATAACCCGTCGACTTAAACCATTCAAAAGTTGGTATCTAGCATAACTTTTTATGCTGAACACGAATTTCACATTAGTTTTATCATATCTTTTCATCACTTTTTGACCATTTTTAACATTTACTATGAAAATAGCATTTTTTGATTTTTGAGGCTTGATATTTCGATAACCCGTCGACTTAAACCATTCAAAAGTTGGTATCTAGCATAACTTTTTATGCTGAACACGAATTTCACATTAGTTTTATCATATCTTTTCATCACTTTTTGACCATTTTTAACATTTACTATGAAAATAGCATTTTTTGAATTTTGAGGCTTGATATTTCGATAACCCGTCGACTTAAACCATTCAAAGTTGGTATCTAGCATAACTTTTTATGCTGAACACGAATTTCACATTAGTTTTATCATATCTTTCCATCACTTTTTGACCATTTTTAACATTTACTATGAAAATAGCATTTTTTGAATTTTGAGGCTTGATATTTCGATAACCCGTCCACCGAAACCATTCAAAAGTTGGTATCTAGCATAACTTTTTATGCTGAACACGAATTTCACATTAGTTTTATCATATCTTTTCATCACTTTTTGACCATTTTTAACATTTACTATGAAAATAGCATTTTTTGATTTTTGAGGCTTGATATTTCGATAACCCGTCGACTTAAACCATTCAAAAGTTGGTATCTAGCATAACTTTTTATGCTGAACACGAATTTCACATTAGTTTTATCATATCTTTCCATCACTTTTTGACCATTTTTAACATTTACTATGAAAATAGCATTTTTTGATTTTTGAGGCTTGATATTTCGATAACCCGTCCACAGAAACCATTCAAAAGTTGGTATCTAGCATAACTTTTTATGCTGAACACGAATTTCACATTAGTTTTATCATATCTTTTCATCACTTTTTGACCATTTTTAACATTTACTATGAAAATAGCATTTTTTGAATTTTGAGGCTTGATATTTCGATAACCCGTCCACCGAAACCATTCAAAAGTTGGTATCTAGCATAACTTTTTATGCTGAACACGAATTTCACATTAGTTTTATCATATCTTTCCATCACTTTTTGACAATTTTTAACATTTACTATGAAAATAGCATTTTTTGATTTTTGAGGCTTGATATTTCGATAACCCGTCGACTTAAACCATTCAAAAGTTGGTATCTAGCATAACTTTTTATGCTGAACACGAATTTCACATTAGTTTTATCATATATTTCCATCACTTTTTGACCATTTTTAACATTAACTATGAAAATAGCATTTTTTGAATTTTGAGGCTTGATATTTCGATAACCCGTCCACCGAAACCATTCAAAAGTTGGTATCTAGCATAACTTTTTATGCTGAACACGAATTTCACATTAGTTTTATCATATATTTCCATCACTTTTTGACCATTTTTAACATTAACTATGAAAATAGCATTTTTTGAATTTTGAGGCTTGATATTTCGATAACCCGTCCACAGAAACCATTCAAAAGTTGGTATCTAGCATAACTTTTTATGCTGAACACGAATTTCACATTAGTTTTATCATATATTTCCATCACTTTTTGACCATTTTTAACATTTACTATGAAAATAGCATTTTTTGAATTTTGAGGCTTGATATTTCGATAACCCGTCGACTTAAACCATTCAAAAGTTGGTATCTAGCATAACTTTTTATGCTGAACACGAATTTCACATTAGTTTTATCATATCTTTCCATCACTTTTTGACCATTTTTAACATTTACTATGAAAATAGCATTTTCTTTATTTTTGAGGCTTGATATTTCGATAACCCGTCGACAGAAACCATTCAAAAGTTGGTATCTAGCATAACTTTTTATGCTGAACACGAATTTCACATTAGTTTTATCATATCTTTTCATCACTTTTTGACCATTT
This sequence comes from Brachionus rubens, assembly GCA_022207745.1. Classification (NCBI taxonomy): domain Eukaryota; kingdom Metazoa; phylum Rotifera; class Eurotatoria; order Ploima; family Brachionidae; genus Brachionus; species Brachionus rubens. The sequence goes on along the minus strand of JAJVHD010000102.1, from coordinate 53,377 downwards.
TTAACATTTACTATGAAAATAGCATTTTTTGAATTTTGAGGCTTGATATTTCGATAACCCGTCGACTTAAACCATTCAAAAGTTGGTATCTAGCATAACTTTTTATGCTGAACACGAATTTCACATTAGTTTTATCATATCTTTCCATCACTTTTTGACCATTTTTAACATTTACTATGAAAATAGCATTTTTTGAATTTTGAGGCTTGATATTTCGATAACCCGTCCACAGAAACCATTCAAAAGTTGGTATCTAGCATAACTTTTTATGCTGAACACGAATTTCACATTAGTTTTATCATATCTTTCCATCACTTTTTGACCATTTTTTAACATTTACTATGAAAATAGCATTTTTTGAATTTTGAGGCTTGATATTTCGATAACCCGTCGACAGAAACCATTCAAAAGTTGGTATCTAGCATAACTTTTTATGCTGAACACGAATTTCACATTAGTTTTATCATATCTTTCCATCACTTTTGACCATTTTTAACATTTACTATGAAAATAGCATTTTTTGAATTTTGAGGCTTGATATTTCGATAACCCGTCCACAGAAACCATTCAAAAGTTGGTATCTAGCATAACTTTTTATGCTGAACACGAATTTCACATTAGTTTTATCATATCTTTTCATCACTTTTTGACCATTTTTAACATTTACTATGAAAATAGCATTTTTTGAATTTTGAGGCTTGATATTTCGATAACCCGTCCACCGAAACCATTCAAAAGTTGGTATCTAGCATAACTTTTTATGCTGAACACGAATTTCACATTAGTTTTATCATATATTTCCATCACTTTTTGACCATTTTTAACATTTACTATGAAAATAGCATTTTTTGAATTTTGAGGCTTGATATTTCGATAACCCGTCGACAGAAACCATTCAAAAGTTGGTATCTAGCATAACTTTTTATGCTGAACACGAATTTCACATTAGTTTTATCATATCTTTTCATCACTTTTTGACCATTTTTAACATTTACTATGAAAATAGCATTTTTTGTTTTTTGAGGCTTGATATTTCGATAACCCGTCGACAGAAACCATTCAAAAGTTGGTATCTAGCATAACTTTTTATGCTGAACACGAATTTCACATTAGTTTTATCATATCTTTTCATCACTTTTTGACCATTTTTAACATTTACTATGAAAATAGCATTTTTTGAATTTTGAGGCTTGATATTTCGATAACCCGTCCACAGAAACCATTCAAAAGTTGGTATCTAGCATAACTTTTTATGCTGAACACGAATTTCACATTAGTTTTATCATATCTTTCCATCACTTTTTGACCATTTTTAACATTTACTATGAAAATAGCATTTTTTGAATTTTGAGGCTTGATATTTCGATAACCCGTCCACAGAAACCATTCAAAAGTTGGTATCTAGCATAACTTTTTATGCTGAACACGAATTTCACATTAGTTTTATCATATCTTTCCATCACTTTTTGACCATTTTTAACATTTACTATGAAAATAGCATTTTTTGAATTTTGAGGCTTGATATTTCGATAACCCGTCCACAGAAACCATTCAAAAGTTGGTATCTAGCATAACTTTTTATGCTGAACACGAATTTCACATTAGTTTTATCATATCTTTCCATCACTTTTTGACCATTTTTAACATTTACTATGAAAATAGCATTTTTTGAATTTTGAGGCTTGATATTTCGATAACCCGTCGACTTAAACCATTCAAAAGTTGGTATCTAGCATAACTTTTTATGCTGAACACGAATTTCACATTAGTTTTATCATATCTTTTCATCACTTTTTGACCATTTTTAACATTTACTATGAAAATAGCATTTTTTGATTTTTGAGGCTTGATATTTCGATAACCCGTCGACTTATACCATTCAAAAGTTGGTATCTAGCATAACTTTTTATGCTGAACACGAATTTCACATTAGTTTTATCATATATTTCCATCACTTTTTGACCATTTTTAACATTTACTATGAAAATAGCATTTTTTGATTTTTGAGGCTTGATATTTCGATAACCCGTCGACAGAAACCATTCAAAAGTTGGTATCTAGCATAACTTTTTATGCTGAACACGAATTTCACATTAGTTTTATCATATCTTTTCATCACTTTTTGACCATTTTTAACATTTACTATGAAAATAGCATTTTTTGAATTTTGAGGCTTGATATTTCGATAACCCGTCCACAGAAACCATTCAAAAGTTGGTATCTAGCATAACTTTTTATGCTGAACACGAATTTCACATTAGTTTTATCATATCTTTCCATCACTTTTTGACCATTTTTAACATTTACTATGAAAATAGCATTTTTTGAATTTTGAGGCTTGATATTTCGATAACCCGTCCACCGAAACCATTCAAAAGTTGGTATCTAGCATAACTTTTTATGCTGAACACGAATTTCACATTAGTTTTATCATATATTTCCATCACTTTTTGACCATTTTTAACATTTACTATGAAAATAGCATTTTTTGATTTTTGAGCATTGATATTTCGATAACCCGTCGACAGAAACCATTCAAAAGTTGGTATCTAGCATAACTTTTTATGCTGAACACGAATTTCACATTAGTTTTATCATATATTTCCATCACTTTTTGACCATTTTTAACATTTACTATGAAAATAGCATTTTTTGAATTTTGAGGCTTGATATTTCGATAACCCGTCGACTTATACCATTCAAAAGTTGGTATCTAGCATAACTTTTTATGCTGAACACGAATTTCACATTAGTTTTATCATATATTTCCATCACTTTTTGACCATTTTTAACATTTACTATGAAAATAGCATTTTTTGATTTTTGAGGCTTGATATTTCGATAACCCGTCGACTTATACCATTCAAAAGTTGGTATCTAGCATAACTTTTTATGCTGAACACGAATTTCACATTAGTTTTATCATATCTTTTCATCACTTTTTGACCATTTTTAACATTTACTATGAAAATAGCATTTTTTGAATTTTGAGGCTTGATATTTCGATAACCCGTCGACTTAAACCATTCAAAAGTTGGTATCTAGCATAACTTTTTATGCTGAACACGAATTTCACATTAGTTTTATCATATCTTTTCATCACTTTTTGACCATTTTTAACATTTACTATGAAAATAGCATTTTTTGAATTTTGAGGCTTGATATTTCGATAACCCGTCCACCGAAACCATTCAAAAGTTGGTATCTAGCATAACTTTTTATGCTGAACACGAATTTCACATTAGTTTTATCATATATTTCCATCACTTTTTGACCATTTTTAACATTTACTATGAAAATAGCATTTTTTGAATTTTGAGGCTTGATATTTCGATAACCCGTCCACCGAAACCATTCAAAAGTTGGTATCTAGCATAACTTTTTATGCTGAACACGAATTTCACATTAGTTTTATCATATCTTTCCATCACTTTTTGACCATTTTTAACATTAACTATGAAAATAGCATTTTTTGAATTTTGAGGCTTGATATTTCGATAACCCGTCGACTTAAACCATTCAAAAGTTGGTATCTAGCATAACTTTTTATGCTGAACACGAATTTCACATTAGTTTTATCATATCTTTCCATCACTTTTTGACCATTTTTAACATTTACTATGAAAATAGCATTTTTTGATTTTTGAGGCTTGATATTTCGATAACCCGTCGACTTAAACCATTCAAAAGTTGGTATCTAGCATAACTTTTTATGCTGAACACGAATTTCACATTAGTTTTATCATATCTTTCCATCACTTTTTGACCATTTTTAACATTTACTATGAAAATAGCATTTTTTGAATTTTGAGGCTTGATATTTCGATAACCCGTCGACTTAAACCATTCAAAAGTTGGTATCTAGCATAACTTTTTATGCTGAACACGAATTTCACATTAGTTTTATCATATCTTTCCATCACTTTTTGACCATTTTTAACATTTACTATGAAAATAGCATTTTTTGAATTTTGAGGCTTGATATTTCGATAACCCGTCCACAGAAACCATTCAAAAGTTGGTATCTAGCATAACTTTTTATGCTGAACACGAATTTCACATTAGTTTTATCATATCTTTCCATCACTTTTTGACCATTTTTAACATTTACTATGAAAATAGCATTTTTTGATTTTTGAGGCTTGATATTTCGATAACCCGTCGACAGAAACCATTCAAAAGTTGGTATCTAGCATAACTTTTTATGCTGAACACGAATTTCACATTAGTTTTATCATATCTTTCCATCACTTTTTGACCATTTTTAACATTAACTATGAAAATAGCATTTTTTGAATTTTGAGGCTTGATATTTCGATAACCCGTCGACTTAAACCATTCAAAAGTTGGTATCTAGCATAACTTTTTATGCTGAACACGAATTTCACATTAGTTTTATCATATCTTTTCATCACTTTTTGACCATTTTTAACATTTACTATGAAAATAGCATTTTTTGATTTTTGAGGCTTGATATTTCGATAACCCGTCGACTTAAACCATTCAAAAGTTGGTATCTAGCATAACTTTTTATGCTGAACACGAATTTCACATTAGTTTTATCATATCTTTCCATCACTTTTTGACCATTTTTAACATTTACTATGAAAATAGCATTTTTTGAATTTTGAGGCTTGATATTTCGATAACCCGTCCACAGAAACCATTCAAAAGTTGGTATCTAGCATAACTTTTTATGCTGAACACGAATTTCACATTAGTTTTATCATATCTTTTCATCACTTTTTGACAATTTTTAACATTTACTATGAAAATAGCATTTTTTGAATTTTGAGGCTTGATATTTCGATAACCCGTCCACAGAAACCATTCAAAAGTTGGTATCTAGCATAACTTTTTATGCTGAACACGAATTTCACATTAGTTTTATCATATCTTTCCATCACTTTTTGACCATTTTTAACATTTACTATGAAAATAGCATTTTTTGAATTTTGAGGCTTGATATTTCGATAACCCGTCCACCGAAACCATTCAAAAGTTGGTATCTAGCATAACTTTTTATGCTGAACACGAATTTCACATTAGTTTTATCATATCTTTCCATCACTTTTTGACCATTTTTAACATTTACTATGAAAATAGCATTTTTTGAATTTTGAGGCTTGATATTTCGATAACCCGTCGACTTAAACCATTCAAAGTTGGTATCTAGCATAACTTTTTATGCTGAACACGAATTTCACATTAGTTTTATCATATCTTTTCATCACTTTTTGACCATTTTTAACATTTACTATGAAAATAGCATTTTTTGATTTTTGAGGCTTGATATTTCGATAACCCGTCGAAAGAAACCATTCAAAAGTTGGTATCTAGCATAACTTTTTATGCTGAACACGAATTTCACATTAGTTTTATCATATCTTTTCATCACTTTTTGACCATTTTTAACATTTACTATGAAAATAGCATTTTTTGAATTTTGAGGCTTGATATTTCGATAACCCGTCGACTTAAACCATTCAAAAGTTGGTATCTAGCATAACTTTTTATGCTGAACACGAATTTCACATTAGTTTTATCATATCTTTTCATCACTTTTTGACCATTTTTAACATTTACTATGAAAATAGCATTTTTTGAATTTTGAGGCTTGATATTTCGATAACCCGTCGACCGAAACCATTCAAAAGTTGGTATCTAGCATAACTTTTTATGCTGAACACGAATTTCACATTAGTTTTATCATATCTTTCCATCACTTTTTGACCATTTTTAACATTTACTATGAAAATAGCATTTTTTGATTTTTGAGGCTTGATATTTCGATAACCCGTCGACAGAAACCATTCAAAAGTTGGTATCTAGCATAACTTTTTATGCTGAACACGAATTTCACATTAGTTTTATCATATCTTTCCATCACTTTTTGACCATTTTTAACATTTACTATGAAAATAGCATTTTTTGATTTTTGAGGCTTGATATTTCGATAACCCGTCGACAGAAACCATTCAAAAGTTGGTATCTAGCATAACTTTTTATGCTGAACACGAATTTCACATTAGTTTTATCATATCTTTCCATCACTTTTTGACCATTTTTAACATTTACTATGAAAATAGCATTTTTTTATTTTTGAGGCTTGATATTTCGATAACCCGTCGACAGAAACCATTCAAAAGTTGGTATCTAGCATAACTTTTTATGCTGAACACGAATTTCACATTAGTTTTATCATATCTTTCCATCACTTTTTGACCATTTTTAACATTTACTATGAAAATAGCATTTTTTGAATTTTGAGGCTTGATATTTCGATAACCCGTCGACTTAAACCATTCAAAAGTTGGTATCTAGCATAACTTTTTATGCTGAACACGAATTTCACATTAGTTTTATCATATCTTTTCATCACTTTTTGACCATTTTTAACATTTACTATGAAAATAGCATTTTTTGATTTTTGAGGCTTGATATTTCGATAACCCGTCGACTTAAACCATTCAAAAGTTGGTATCTAGCATAACTTTTTATGCTGAACACGAATTTCACATTAGTTTTATCATATCTTTTCATCACTTTTTGACCATTTTTAACATTTACTATGAAAATAGCATTTTTTGAATTTTGAGGCTTGATATTTCGATAACCCGTCGACTTAAACCATTCAAAAGTTGGTATCTAGCATAACTTTTTATGCTGAACACGAATTTCACATTAGTTTTATCATATCTTTTCATCACTTTTTGACCATTTTTAACATTTACTATGAAAATAGCATTTTTTGAATTTTGAGGCTTGATATTTCGATAACCCGTCCACCGAAACCATTCAAAAGTTGGTATCTAGCATAACTTTTTATGCTGAACACGAATTTCACATTAGTTTTATCATATATTTCCATCACTTTTTGACCATTTTTAACATTTACTATGAAAATAGCATTTTTTGAATTTTGAGGCTTGATATTTCGATAACCCGTCCACCGAAACCATTCAAAAGTTGGTATCTAGCATAACTTTTTATGCTGAACACGAATTTCACATTAGTTTTATCATATATTTCCATCACTTTTTGACCATTTTTAACATTTACTATGAAAATAGCATTTTTTGAATTTTGAGGCTTGATATTTCGATAACCCGTCGACTTAAACCATTCAAAAGTTGGTATCTAGCATAACTTTTTATGCTGAACACGAATTTCACATTAGTTTTATCATATCTTTCCATCACTTTTTGACCATTTTTAACATTTACTATGAAAATAGCATTTTTTGAATTTTGAGGCTTGATATTTCGATAACCCGTCGACAGAAACCATTCAAAAGTTGGTATCTAGCATAACTTTTTATGCTGAACACGAATTTCACATTAGTTTTATCATATCTTTCCATCACTTTTTGACCATTTTTAACATTTACTATGAAAATAGCATTTTTTGAATTTTGAGGCTTGATATTTCGATAACCCGTCGACTTAAACCATTCAAAAGTTGGTATCTAGCATAACTTTTTATGCTGAACACGAATTTCACATTAGTTTTATCATATCTTTCCATCACTTTTTGACCATTTTTAACATTTACTATGAAAATAGCATTTTTTGATTTTTGAGGCTTGATATTTCGATAACCCGTCGACAGAAACCATTCAAAAGTTGGTATCTAGCATAACTTTTTATTTTTTATGCTGAACACGAATTTCACATTAGTTTTATCATATCTTTCCATCAATTTTTGACCATTTTTAACATTTACTATGAAAATAGCATTTTTTGATTTTTGAGGCTTGATATTTCGATAACCCGTCGACAGAAACCATTCAAAAGTTGGTATCTAGCATAACTTTTTATGCTGAACACGAATTTCACATTAGTTTTATCATATCTTTCCATCACTTTTTGACCATTTTTAACATTTACTATGAAAATAGCATTTTTTGAATTTTGAGGCTTGATATTTCGATAACCTGTCGACTTAAACCATTCAAAAGTTGGTATCTAGCATAACTTTTTATGCTGAACACGAATTTCACATTAGTTTTATCATATCTTTCCATCACTTTTTGACCATTTTTAACATTTACTATGAAAATAGCATTTTTTGAATTTTGAGGCTTGATATTTCGATAACCCGTCGACAGAAACCATTCAAAAGTTGGTATCTAGCATAACTTTTTATGCTGAACACGAATTTCACATTAGTTTTATCATATATTTCCATCACTTTTTGACCATTTTTAACATTTACTATGAAAATAGCATTTTTTGAATTTTGAGGCTTGATATTTCGATAACCCGTCCACCGAAACCATTCAAAAGTTGGTATCTAGCATAACTTTTTATGCTGAACACGAATTTCACATTAGTTTTATCATATCTTTTCATCACTTTTTGACCATTTTTAACATTTACTATGAAAATAGCATTTTTTGAATTTTGAGGCTTGATATTTCGATAACCTGTCGACTTAAACCATTCAAAAGTTGGTATCTAGCATAACTTTTTATGCTGAACACGAATTTCACATTAGTTTTATCATATCTTTTCATCACTTTTTGACCATTTTTAACATTTACTATGAAAATAGCATTTTTTGATTTTTGAGGCTTGATATTTCGATAACCCGTCGACTTAAACCATTCAAAAGTTGGTATCTAGCATAACTTTTTATGCTGAACACGAATTTCACATTAGTTTTATCATATATTTCCATCACTTTTTGACCATTTTTAACATTTACTATGAAAATAGCATTTTTTGAATTTTGAGGCTTGATATTTCGATAACCCGTCCACAGAAACCATTCAAAAGTTGGTATCTAGCATAACTTTTTATGCTGAACACGAATTTCACATTAGTTTTATCATATATTTCCATCACTTTTTGACCATTTTTAACATTTACTATGAAAATAGCATTTTTTGAATTTTGAGGCTTGATATTTCGATAACCCGTCCACAGAAACCATTCAAAAGTTGGTATCTAGCATAACTTTTTATGCTGAACACGAATTTCACATTAGTTTTATCATATCTTTTCATCACTTTTTGACCATTTTTAACATTTACTATGAAAATAGCATTTTTTGAATTTTGAGGCTTGATATTTCGATAACCCGTCGACTTAAACCATTCAAAAGTTGGTATCTAGCATAACTTTTTATGCTGAACACGAATTTCACATTAGTTTTATCATATCTTTTCATCACTTTTTGACCATTTTTAACATTTACTATGAAAATAGCATTTTTTGATTTTTGAGCATTGATATTTCGATAACCCGTCGACAGAAACCATTCAAAAGTTGGTATCTAGCATAACTTTTTATGCTGAACACGAATTTCACATTAGTTTTATCATATCTTTCCATCACTTTTTGACCATTTTTAACATTTACTATGAAAATAGCATTTTTTGATTTTTGAGGCTTGATATTTCGATAACCCGTCCACAGAAACCATTCAAAAGTTGGTATCTAGCATAACTTTTTATGCTGAACACGAATTTCACATTAGTTTTATCATATCTTTTCATCACTTTTTGACCATTTTTAACATTTACTATGAAAATAGCATTTTTTGATTTTTGAGGCTTGATATTTCGATAACCCGTCGACTTAAACCATTCAAAAGTTGGTATCTAGCATAACTTTTTATGCTGAACACGAATTTCACATTAGTTTTATCATATCTTTTCATCACTTTTTGACCATTTTTAACATTTACTATGAAAATAGCTTTTTTTGAATTTTGAGGCTTGATATTTCGATAACCCGTCGACTTAAACCATTCAAAAGTTGGTATCTAGCATAACTTTTTATGCTGAACACGAATTTCACATTAGTTTTATCATATCTTTTCATCACTTTTTGACCATTTTTAACATTTACTATGAAAATAGCATTTTTTGATTTTTGAGGCTTGATATTTCGATAACCCGTCGACTTAAACCATTCAAAAGTTGGTATCTAGCATAACTTTTTATGCTGAACACGAATTTCACATTAGTTTTATCATATCTTTTCATCACTTTTTGACCATTTTTAACATTTACTATGAAAATAGCATTTTTTGAATTTTGAGGCTTGATATTTCGATAACCCGTCCACCGAAACCATTCAAAAGTTGGTATCTAGCATAACTTTTTATGCTGAACACGAATTTCACATTAGTTTTATCATATCTTTTCATCACTTTTTGACCATTTTTAACATTTACTATGAAAATAGCATTTTTTGATTTTTGAGGCTTGATATTTCGATAACCCGTCGACTTAAACCATTCAAAGTTGGTATCTAGCATAACTTTTTATGCTGAACACGAATTTCACATTAGTTTTATCATATCTTTCCATCACTTTTTGACCATTTTTAACATTTACTATGAAAATAGCATTTTTTGATTTTTGAGGCTTGATATTTCGATAACCCGTCGACCGAAACCATTCAAAAGTTGGTATCTAGCATAACTTTTTATGCTGAACACGAATTTCACATTAGTTTTATCATATATTTCCATCACTTTTTGACCATTTTTAACATTTACTATGAAAATAGCATTTTTTGAATTTTGAGGCTTGATATTTCGATAACCCGTCCACCGAAACCATTCAAAAGTTGGTATCTAGCATAACTTTTTATGCTGAACACGAATTTCACATTAGTTTTATCATATATTTCCATCACTTTTTGACCATTTTTAACATTTACTATGAAAATAGCATTTTTTGAATTTTGAGGCTTGATATTTCGATAACCCGTCCACAGAAACCATTCAAAAGTTGGTATCTAGCATAACTTTTTATGCTGAACACGAATTTCACATTAGTTTTATCATATCTTTTCATCACTTTTTGACCATTTTTAACATTTACTATGAAAATAGCATTTTTTGATTTTTGAGGCTTGATATTTCGATAACCCGTCGACTTAAACCATTCAAAAGTTGGTATCTAGCATAACTTTTTATGCTGAACACGAATTTCACATTAGTTTTATCATATCTTTTCATCACTTTTTGACCATTTTTAACATTTACTATGAAAATAGCATTTTTTGAATTTTGAGGCTTGATATTTCGATAACCCGTCGACTTAAACCATTCAAAAGTTGGTATCTAGCATAACTTTTTATGCTGAACACGAATTTCACATTAGTTTTATCATATCTTTCCATCACTTTTTGACCATTTTTAACATTTACTATGAAAATAGCATTTTTTGAATTTTGAGGCTTGATATTTCGATAACCCGTCCACAGAAACCATTCAAAAGTTGGTATCTAGCATAACTTTTTATGCTGAACACGAATTTCACATTAGTTTTATCATATCTTTTCATCACTTTTTGACCATTTTTAACATTTACTATGAAAATAGCATTTTTTGATTTTTGAGGCTTGATATTTCGATAACCCGTCGACCGAAACCATTCAAAAGTTGGTATCTAGCATAACTTTTTATGCTGAACACGAATTTCACATTAGTTTTATCATATCTTTTCATCACTTTTTGACCATTTTTAACATTTACTATGAAAATAGCATTTTTTGATTTTTGAGGCTTGATATTTCGATAACCCGTCGACAGAAACCATTCAAAAGTTGGTATCTAGCATAACTTTTTATGCTGAACACGAATTTCACATTAGTTTTATCATATCTTTTCATCACTTTTTGACCATTTTTAACATTAACTATGAAAATAGCATTTTTTGAATTTTGAGGCTTGATATTTCGATAACCCGTCCACAGAAACCATTCAAAAGTTGGTATCTAGCATAACTTTTTATGCTGAACACGAATTTCACATTAGTTTTATCATATCTTTCCATCACTTTTTGACCATTTTTAACATTTACTATGAAAATAGCATTTTTTGAATTTTGAGGCTTGATATTTCGATAACCCGTCCACCGAAACCATTCAAAAGTTGGTATCTAGCATAACTTTTTATGCTGAACACGAATTTCACATTAGTTTTATCATATCTTTTCATCACTTTTTGACCATTTTTAACATTTACTATGAAAATAGCATTTTTTGATTTTTGAGGCTTGATATTTCGATAACCCGTCGACTTAAACCATTCAAAAGTTGGTATCTAGCATAACTTTTTATGCTGAACACGAATTTCACATTAGTTTTATCATATATTTCCATCACTTTTTGACCATTTTTAACATTTACTATGAAAATAGCATTTTTTGAATTTTGAGGCTTGATATTTCGATAACCCGTCCACAGAAACCATTCAAAAGTTGGTATCTAGCATAACTTTTTATGCTGAACACGAATTTCACATTAGTTTTATCATATCTTTCCATCACTTTTTGACCATTTTTAACATTTACTATGAAAATAGCATTTTTTGAATTTTGAGGCTTGATATTTCGATAACCCGTCGACAGAAACCATTCAAAAGTTGGTATCTAGCATAACTTTTTATGCTGAACACGAATTTCACATTAGTTTTATCATATCTTTTCATCACTTTTTGACCATTTTTAACATTTACTATGAAAATAGCATTTTTTGAATTTTGAGGCTTGATATTTCGATAACCCGTCGACTTAAACCATTCAAAAGTTGGTATCTAGCATAACTTTTTATGCTGAACACGAATTTCACATTAGTTTTATCATATCTTTTCATCACTTTTTGACCATTTTTAACATTTACTATGAAAATAGCATTTTTTGAGTTTTGAGGCTTGATATTTCGATAACCCGTCGACAGAAACCATTCAAAAGTTGGTATCTAGCATAACTTTTTATGCTGAACACGAATTTCACATTAGTTTTATCATATATTTCCATCACTTTTTGACCATTTTTAACATTTACTATGAAAATAGCATTTTTTGAATTTTGAGGCTTGATATTTCGATAACCCGTCCACCGAAACCATTCAAAAGTTGGTATCTAGCATAACTTTTTATGCTGAACACGAATTTCACATTAGTTTTATCATATCTTTCCATCACTTTTTGACCATTTTTAACATTTACTATGAAAATAGCATTTTTTGAATTTTGAGGCTTGATATTTCGATAACCCGTCGACAGAAACCATTCAAAAATTTGGTATCTAGCATAACTTTTTATGCTGAACACGAATTTCACATTAGTTTTATCATATCTTTTCATCACTTTTTGACCATTTTTAACATTTACTATGAAAATAGCATTTTTTGAATTTTGAGGCTTGATATTTCGATAACCCGTCCACAGAAACCATTCAAAAGTTGGTATCTAGCATAACTTTTTATGCTGAACACGAATTTCACATTAGTTTTATCATATCTTTTCATCACTTTTTGACCATTTTTAACATTTACTATGAAAATAGCATTTTTTGATTTTTGAGGCTTGATATTTCGATAACCCGTCGACTTAAACCATTCAAAAGTTGGTATCTAGCATAACTTTTTATGCTGAACACGAATTTCACATTAGTTTTATCATATCTTTTCATCACTTTTTGACCATTTTTAACATTTACTATGAAAATAGCATTTTTTGAATTTTGAGGCTTGATATTTCGATAACCCGTCCACCGAAACCATTCAAAAGTTGGTATCTAGCATAACTTTTTATGCTGAACACGAATTTCACATTAGTTTTATCATATCTTTTCATCACTTTTTGACCATTTTTAACATTTACTATGAAAATAGCATTTTTCGATTTTTGAGGCTTGATATTTCGATAACCCGTCGACTTAAACCATTCAAAAGTTGGTATCTAGCATAACTTTTTATGCTGAACACGAATTTCACATTAGTTTTATCATATCTTTCCATCACTTTTTGACCATTTTTAACATTTACTATGAAAATAGCATTTTTTGATTTTTGAGGCTTGATATTTCGATAACCCGTCCACAGAAACCATTCAAAAGTTGGTATCTAGCATAACTTTTTATGCTGAACACGAATTTCACATTAGTTTTTTCATATATTTCCATCACTTTTTGACCATTTTTAACATTTACTATGAAAATAGCATTTTATGAATTTTGAGGCTTGATATTTCGATAACCCGTCCACCGAAACCATTCAAAAGTTGGTATCTAGCATAACTTTTTATGCTGAACACGAATTTCACATTAGTTTTATCATATCTTTTCATCACTTTTTGACCATTTTTAACATTTACTATGAAAATAGCATTTTTTGAATTTTGAGGCTTGATATTTCGATAACCCGTCGACAGAAACCATTCAAAAGTTGGTATCTAGCATAACTTTTTATGCTGAACACGAATTTCACATTAGTTTTATCATATCTTTTCATCACTTTTTGACCATTTTTAACATTTACTATGAAAATAGCATTTTTTGATTTTTGAGGCTTGATATTTCGATAACCCGTCGACAGAAACCATTCAAAAGTTGGTATCTAGCATAACTTTTTATGCTGAACACGAATTTCACATTAGTTTTATCATATCTTTTCATCACTTTTTGACCATTTTTAACATTTACTATGAAAATAGCATTTTTTGAATTTTGAGGCTTGATATTTCGATAACCCGTCGACAGAAACCATTCAAAAGTTGGTATCTAGCATAACTTTTTATGCTGAACACGAATTTCACATTAGTTTTATCATATCTTTCCATCACTTTTTGACCATTTTTAACATTTACTATGAAAATAGCATTTTTTGAATTTTGAGGCTTGATATTTCGATAACCCGTCGACTTATACCATTCAAAAGTTGGTATCTAGCATAACTTTTTATGCTGAACACGAATTTCACATTAGTTTTATCATATATTTCCATCACTTTTTGACCATTTTTAACATTTACTATGAAAATAGCATTTTTTGAATTTTGAGGCTTGATATTTCGATAACCCGTCGACAGAAACCATTCAAAAGTTGGTATCTAGCATAACTTTTTATGCTGAACACGAATTTCACATTAGTTTTATCATATCTTTTCATCACTTTTTGACCATTTTTAACATTTACTATGAAAATAGCATTTTTTGAATTTTGAGGCTTGATATTTCGATAACCCGTCCACAGAAACCATTCAAAAGTTGGTATCTAGCATAACTTTTTATGCTGAACACGAATTTCACATTAGTTTTATCATATCTTTTCATCACTTTTTGACCATTTTTAACATTTACTATGAAAATAGCATTTTTTGAATTTTGAGGCTTGATATTTCGATAACCCGTCGACAGAAACCATTCAAAAGTTGGTATCTAGCATAACTTTTTATGCTGAACACGAATTTCACATTAGTTTTATCATATCTTTTCATCACTTTTTGACCATTTTTAACATTTACTATGAAAATAGCATTTTTTGATTTTTGAGGCTTGATATTTCGATAACCCGTCGACTTAAACCATTCAAAAGTTGGTATCTAGCATAACTTTTTATGCTGAACACGAATTTCACATTAGTTTTATCATATCTTTCCATCACTTTTTGACCATTTTTAACATTTACTATGAAAATAGCATTTTTTGAATTTTGAGGCTTGATATTTCGATAACCCGTCCACCGAAACCATTCAAAAGTTGGTATCTAGCATAACTTTTTATGCTGAACACGAATTTCACATTAGTTTTATCATATCTTTTCATCACTTTTTGACCATTTTTAACATTTACTATGAAAATAGCATTTTTTGAATTTTGAGGCTTGATATTTCGATAACCCGTCCACCGAAACCATTCAAAAGTTGGTATCTAGCATAACTTTTTATGCTGAACACGAATTTCACATTAGTTTTATCATATCTTTTCATCACTTTTTGACCATTTTTAACATTAACTATGAAAATAGCATTTTTTGAATTTTGAGGCTTGATATTTCGATAACCCGTCCACCGAAACCATTCAAAAGTTGGTATCTAGCATAACTTTTTATGCTGAACACGAATTTCACATTAGTTTTATCATATCTTTCCATCACTTTTTGACCATTTTTAACATTTACTATGAAAATAGCATTTTTTGAATTTTGAGGCTTGATATTTCGATAACCCGTCCACCGAAACCATTCAAAAGTTGGTATCTAGCATAACTTTTTATGCTGAACACGAATTTCACATTAGTTTTATCATATCTTTTCATCACTTTTTGACCATTTTTAACATTAACTATGAAAATAGCATTTTTTGAATTTTGAGGCTTGATATTTCGATAACCCGTCCACAGAAACCATTCAAAAGTTGGTATCTAGCATAACTTTTTATGCTGAACACGAATTTCACATTAGTTTTATCATATCTTTCCATCACTTTTTGACCATTTTTAACATTTACTATGAAAATAGCATTTTTGATTTTTGAGGCTTGATATTTCGATAACCCGTCGACAGAAACCATTCAAAAGTTGGTATCTAGCATAACTTTTTATGCTGAACACGAATTTCACATTAGTTTTATCATATCTTTCCATCACTTTTTGACCATTTTTAACATTTACTATGAAAATAGCATTTTTTGATTTTTGAGGCTTGATATTTCGATAACCCGTCGACAGAAACCATTCAAAAGTTGGTATCTAGCATAACTTTTTATGCTGAACACGAATTTCACATTAGTTTTATCATATCTTTCAATCACTTTTTGACCATTTTTAACATTTACTATGAAAATAGCATTTTTTAATTTTTGAGGCTTGATATTTCGATAACCCGTCCACCGAAACCATTCAAAAGTTGGTATCTAGCATAACTTTTTATGCTGAACACGAATTTCACATTAGTTTTATCATATATTTCCATCACTTTTTGACCATTTTTAACATTTACTATGAAAATAGCATTTTTTGAATTTTGAGGCTTGATATTTCGATAACCCGTCGACCGAAACCATTCAAAAGTTGGTATCTAGCATAACTTTTTATGCTGAACACGAATTTCACATTAGTTTTATCATATCTTTCCATCACTTTTTGACCATTTTTAACATTTACTATAGGCTTGATATTTCGATAACCCGTCGACAGAAACCATTCAAAAGTTGGTATCTAGCATAACTTTTTATGCTGAACACGAATTTCACATTAGTTTTATCATATCTTTCCATCACTTTTTGACCATTTTTAACATTTACTATGAAAATAGCATTTTTTGATTTTTGAGGCTTGATATTTCGATAACCCGTCGACTTAAACCATTCAAAAGTTGGTATCTAGCATAACTTTTTATGCTGAACACGAATTTCACATTAGTTTTATCATATCTTTCCATCACTTTTTGACCATTTTTAACATTTACTATGAAAATAGCATTTTTTGATTTTTGAGGCTTGATATTTCGATAACCCGTCGACAGAAACCATTCAAAAGTTGGTATCTAGCATAACTTTTTATGCTGAACACGAATTTCACATTAGTTTTATCATATCTTTCCATCACTTTTTGACCATTTTTAACATTTACTATGAAAATAGCATTTTTTGAATTTTGAGGCTTGATATTTCGATAACCCGTCCACAGAAACCATTCAAAAGTTGGTATCTAGCATAATTTTTTATGCTGAACACGAATTTCACATTAGTTTTATCATATCTTTCCATCACTTTTTGACCATTTTTAACATTTACTATGAAAATAGCATTTTTTGAATTTTGAGGCTTGATATTTCGATAACCCGTCGACAGAAACCATTCAAAAGTTGGTATCTAGCATAACTTTTTATGCTGAACACGAATTTCACATTAGTTTTATCATATCTTTTCATCACTTTTTGACCATTTTTAACATTTACTATGAAAATAGCATTTTTTGAATTTTGAGGCTTGATATTTCGATAACCCGTCCACAGAAACCATTCAAAAGTTGGTATCTAGCATAACTTTTTATGCTGAACACGAATTTCACATTAGTTTTATCATATCTTTTCATCACTTTTTGACCATTTTTAACATTTACTATGAAAATAGCATTTTTTGAATTTTGAGGCTTGATATTTCGATAACCCGTCCACAGAAACCATTCAAAAGTTGGTATCTAGCATAACTTTTTATGCTGAACACGAATTTCACATTAGTTTTATCATATCTTTTCATCACTTTTTGACCATTTTTAACATTTACTATGAAAATAGCATTTTTTGAATTTTGAGGCTTGATATTTCGATAACCCGTCCACCGAAACCATTCAAAAGTTGGTATCTAGCATAACTTTTTATGCTGAACACGAATTTCACATTAGTTTTATCATATCTTTCCATCACTTTTTGACCATTTTTAACATTTACTATGAAAATAGCATTTTTTGAATTTTGAGGCTTGATATTTCGATAACCCGTCCACAGAAACCATTCAAAAGTTGGTATCTAGCATAACTTTTTATGCTGAACACGAATTTCACATTAGTTTTATCATATCTTTCCATCACTTTTTGACCATTTTTAACATTTACTATGAAAATAGCATTTTTTGAATTTTGAGGCTTGATATTTCGATAACCCGTCCACGGAAACCATTCAAAAGTTGGTATCTAGCATAACTTTTTATGCTGAACACGAATTTCACATTAGTTTTATCATATCTTTCCATCACTTTTTGACCATTTTTAACATTTACTATGAAAATAGCATTTTTTGAATTTTGAGGCTTGATATTTCGATAACCCGTCCACAGAAACCATTCAAAAGTTGGTATCTAGCATAACTTTTTATGCTGAACACGAATTTCACATTAGTTTTATCATATCTTTTCATCACTTTTTGACAATTTTTAACATTTACTATGAAAATAGCATTTTTTGATTTTTGAGGCTTGATATTTCGATAACCCGTCGACAGAAACCATTCAAAAGTTGGTATCTAGCATAACTTTTTATGCTGAACACGAATTTCACATTAGTTTTATCATATCTTTCCATCACTTTTTGACCATTTTTAACATTTACTATGAAAATAGCATTTTTTGATTTTTGAGGCTTGATATTTCGATAACCCGTCGACAGAAACCATTCAAAAGTTGGTATCTAGCATAACTTTTTATGCTGAACACGAATTTCACATTAGTTTTATCATATCTTTCCATCACTTTTTGACCATTTTTAACATTTACTATGAAAATAGCATTTTTTGAATTTTGAGGCTTGATATTTCGATAACCCGTCGACAGAAACCATTCAAAAGTTGGTATCTAGCATAACTTTTTATGCTGAACACGAATTTCACATTAGTTTTATCATATCTTTTCATCACTTTTTGACCATTTTAACATTTACTATGAAAATAGCATTTTTTGATTTTTGAGGCTTGATATTTCGATAACCCGTCGACAGAAACCATTCAAAAGTTGGTATCTAGCATAACTTTTTATGCTGAACACGAATTTCACATTAGTTTTATCATATCTTTTCATCACTTTTTGACCATTTTTAACATTTACTATGAAAATAGCATTTTTTTAATTTTTGAGGCTTGATATTTCGATAACCCGTCGACAGAAACCATTCAAAAGTTGGTATCTAGCATAACTTTTTATGCTGAACACGAATTTCACATTAGTTTTATCATATCTTTTCATCACTTTTTGACCATTTTTAACATTTACTATGAAAATAGCATTTTTTGATTTTTGAGGCTTGATATTTCGATAACCCGTCGACAGAAACCATTCAAAAGTTGGTATCTAGCATAACTTTTTATGCTGAACACGAATTTCACATTAGTTTTATCATATCTTTCCATCACTTTTTGACCATTTTTAACATTTACTATGAAAATAGCATTTTTTGAATTTTGAGGCTTGATATTTCGATAACCCGTCCACAGAAACCATTCAAAAGTTGGTATCTAGCATAACTTTTTATGCTGAACACGAATTTCACATTAGTTTTATCATATCTTTCCATCACTTTTTGACCATTTTTAACATTTACTATGAAAATAGCATTTTTTGAATTTTGAGGCTTGATATTTCGATAACCCGTCGACAGAAACCATTCAAAAGTTGGTATCTAGCATAACTTTTTATGCTGAACACGAATTTCACATTAGTTTTATCATATCTTTTCATCACTTTTTGACCATTTTTAACATTAACTATGAAAATAGCATTTTTTGATTTTTGAGGCTTGATATTTCGATAACCCGTCGACAGAAACCATTCAAAAGTTGGTATCTAGCATAACTTTTTATGCTGAACACGAATTTCACATTAGTTTTATCATATCTTTCCATCACTTTTTGACCATTTTTAACATTTACTATGAAAATAGCATTTTTTGAATTTTGAGGCTTGATATTTCGATAACCCGTCGACAGAAACCATTCAAAAGTTGGTATCTAGCATAACTTTTTATGCTGAACACGAATTTCACATTAGTTTTATCATATCTTTTCATCACTTTTTGACCATTTTTAACATTTACTATGAAAATAGCATTTTTTGAATTTTGAGGCTTGATATTTCGATAACCCGTCGACAGAAACCATTCAAAAGTTGGTATCTAGCATAACTTTTTATGCTGAACACGAATTTCACATTAGTTTTATCATATCTTTTCATCACTTTTTGACCATTTTTAACATTTACTATGAAAATAGCATTTTTTGAATTTTGAGGCTTGATATTTCGCTAACCCGTCAGAACCACGATCTACTGAAAAGTTGGTATCTAGCATAACTTTTTATGCTGAACACGAATTTCACATTAGTTTTATCATATCTTTCCATCACTTTTTGACCATTTTTAACATTTACTATGAAAATAGCATTTTTTGAATTTTGAGGCTTGATATTTCGATAACCCGTCGACAGAAACCATTCAAAAGTTGGTATCTAGCATAACTTTTTATGCTGAACACGAATTTCACATTAGTTTTATCATATCTTTCCATCACTTTTTGACCATTTTTAACATTTACTATGAAAATAGCATTTTTTGAATTTTGAGGCTTGATATTTCGATAACCCGTCGACAGAAACCATTCAAAAGTTGGTATCTAGCATAACTTTTTATGCTGAACACGAATTTCACATTAGTTTTATCATATCTTTTCATCACTTTTTGACCATTTTTAACATTTACTATGAAAATAGCATTTTTTGATTTTTGAGGCTTGATATTTCGATAACCCGTCGACAGAAACCATTCAAAAGTTGGTATCTAGCATAACTTTTTATGCTGAACACGAATTTCACATTAGTTTTATCATATCTTTTCATCACTTTTTGACCATTTTTAACATTTACTATGAAAATAGCATTTTTTGATTTTTGAGGCTTGATATTTCGATAACCCGTCGACAGAAACCATTCAAAAGTTGGTATCTAGCATAACTTTTTATGCTGAACACGAATTTCACATTAGTTTTATCATATCTTTTCATCACTTTTTGACCATTTTTAACATTTACTATGAAAATAGCATTTTTTGAATTTTGAGGCTTGATATTTCGATAACCCGTCGACAGAAACCATTCAAAAGTTGGTATCTAGCATAACTTTTTATGCTGAACACGAATTTCACATTAGTTTTATCATATCTTTCCATCACTTTTTGACCATTTTTAACATTTACTATGAAAATAGCATTTTTTGAATTTTGAGGCTTGATATTTCGATAACCCGTCGACAGAAACCATTCAAAAGTTGGTATCTAGCATAACTTTTTATGCTGAACACGAATTTCACATTAGTTTTATCATACTTTTCCGTCACTTTTTGACCATTTTTAACATTTACTATGAAAATAGCATTTTTTGAATTTTGAGGCTTGATATTTCGATAACCCGTCGACAGAAACCATTCAAAAGTTGGTATCTAGCATAACTTTTTATGCTGAACACGAATTTCACATTAGTTTTATCATATCTTTCCATCACTTTTTGACCATTTTTAACATTTACTATGAAAATAGCATTTTTTGAATTTTGAGGCTTGATATTTCGATAACCCGTCCACAGAAACCATTCAAAAGTTGGTATCTAGCATAACTTTTTATGCTGAACACGAATTTCACATTAGTTTTATCATATCTTTCATCACTTTTTGACCATTTTTAACATTTACTATGAAAATAGCATTTTTTGATTTTTGAGGCTTGATATTTCGATAACCCGTCGACAGAAACCATTCAAAAGTTGGTATCTAGCATAACTTTTTATGCTGAACACGAATTTCACATTAGTTTTATCATATCTTTCCATCACTTTTTGACCATTTTTAACATTTACTATGAAAATAGCATTTTTTGATTTTTGAGGCTTGATATTTCGATAACCCGTCGACAGAAACCATTCAAAAGTTGGTATCTAGCATAACTTTTTATGCTGAACACGAATTTCACATTAGTTTTATCATATCTTTCCATCACTTTTTGACCATTTTTAACATTTACTATGAAAATAGCATTTTTTGATTTTTGAGGCTTGATATTTCGATAACCCGTCGACAGAAACCATTCAAAAGTTGGTATCTAGCATAACTTTTTATGCTGAACACGAATTTCACATTAGTTTTATCATATCTTTTCATCACTTTTTGACCATTTTTAACATTTACTATGAAAATAGCATTTTTTGAATTTTGAGGCTTGATATTTCGATAACCCGTCGACAGAAACCATTCAAAAGTTGGTATCTAGCATAACTTTTTATGCTGAACACGAATTTCACATTAGTTTTATCATATCTTTTCATCACTTTTTGACCATTTTTAACATTTACTATGAAAATAGCATTTTTTGAATTTTGAGGCTTGATATTTCGATAACCCGTCCACCGAAACCATTCAAAAGTTGGTATCTAGCATAACTTTTTATGCTGAACACGAATTTCACATTAGTTTTATCATATCTTTTCATCACTTTTTGACCATTTTTAACATTTACTATGAAAATAGCATTTTTTGAATTTTGAGGCTTGATATTTCGATAACCCGTCGACAGAAACCATTCAAAAGTTGGTATCTAGCATAACTTTTTATGCTGAACACGAATTTCACATTAGTTTTATCATATCTTTTCATCACTTTTTGACCATTTTTAACATTTACTATGAAAATAGCATTTTTTGAATTTTGAGGCTTGATATTTCGATAACCCGTCGACAGAAACCATTCAAAAGTTGGTATCTAGCATAACTTTTTATGCTGAACACGAATTTCACATTAGTTTTATCATATCTTTTCATCACTTTTTGACCATTTTTAACATTTACTATGAAAATAGCATTTTTTGAATTTTGAGGCTTGATATTTCGATAACCCGTCGACAGAAACCATTCAAAAGTTGGTATCTAGCATAACTTTTTATGCTGAACACGAATTTCACATTAGTTTTATCATATCTTTTCATCACTTTTTGACCATTTTAACATTTACTATGAAAATAGCATTTTTTGATTTTTGAGGCTTGATATTTCGATAACCCGTCGACAGAAACCATTCAAAAGTTGGTATCTAGCATAACTTTTTATGCTGAACACGAATTTCACATTAGTTTTATCATATCTTTTCATCACTTTTTGACCATTTTTAACATTTACTATGAAAATAGCATTTTTTGAATTTTGAGGCTTGATATTTCGATAACCCGTCGACAGAAACCATTCAAAAGTTGGTATCTAGCATAACTTTTTATGCTGAACACGAATTTCACATTAGTTTTATCATATCTTTTCATCACTTTTTGACCATTTTTAACATTTACTATGAAAATAGCATTTTTTGAATTTTGAGGCTTGATTTTTCGATAACCCGTCGACAGAAACCATTCAAAAGTTGGTATCTAGCATAACTTTTTATGCTGAACACGAATTTCACATTAGTTTTATCATATCTTTTCATCACTTTTTGACCATTTTTAACATTTACTATGAAAATAGCATTTTTTGAATTTTGAGGCTTGATATTTCGATAACCCGTCGACAGAAACCATTCAAAAGTTGGTATCTAGCATAACTTTTTATGCTGAACACGAATTTCACATTAGTTTTATCATATCTTTTCATCACTTTTTGACCATTTTTAACATTTACTATGAAAATAGCATTTTTTGAATTTTGAGGCTTGATATTTCGATAACCCGTCGACAGAAACCATTCAAAAGTTGGTATCTAGCATAACTTTTTATGCTGAACACGAATTTCACATTAGTTTTATCATATCTTTCCATCACTTTTTGACCATTTTTAACATTTACTATGAAAATAGCATTTTTTGAATTTTGAGGCTTGTTGGTTCGACAACCCGTACAGAGAAACTATTCAAAAGTTGGTATCTAGCATAACTTTTTATGCTGAACACGAATTTCACATTAGTTTTATCATATCTTTCCATCACTTTTTGACCATTTTTAACATTTACTATGAAAATAGCATTTTTTGATTTTTGAGGCTTGATATTTCGATAACCCGTCGACAGAAACCATTCAAAAGTTGGTATCTAGCATAACTTTTTATGCTGAACACGAATTTCACATTAGTTTTATCATATCTTTTCATCACTTTTTGACCATTTTTAACATTTACTATGAAAATAGCATTTTTTGAATTTTGAGGCTTGATATTTCGATAACCCGTCGACAGAAACCATTCAAAAGTTGGTATCTAGCATAACTTTTTATGCTGAACACGAATTTCACATTAGTTTTATCATATCTTTTCATCACTTTTTGACCATTTTTAACATTTACTATGAAAATAGCATTTTTAACATTTACTATGAAAATAGCATTTTTTGAATTTTGAGGCTTGATATTTCGATAACCCGTCCACAGAAACCATTCAAAAGTTGGTATCTAGCATAACTTTTTATGCTGAACACGAATTTCACATTAGTTTTATCATATCTTTCCATCACTTTTTGACCATTTTTAACATTTACTATGAAAATAGCATTTTTTGAATTTTGAGGCTTGATATTTCGATAACCCGTCGACAGAAACCATTCAAAAGTTGGTATCTAGCATAACTTTTTATGCTGAACACGAATTTCACATTAGTTTTATCATATCTTTTCATCACTTTTTGACCATTTTTAACATTTACTATGAAAATAGCATTTTTTGAATTTTGAGGCTTGATATTTCGATAACCCGTCGACAGAAACCATTCAAAAGTTGGTATCTAGCATAACTTTTTATGCTGAACACGAATTTCACATTAGTTTTATCATATCTTTTCATCACTTTTTGACCATTTTTAACATTTACTATGAAAATAGCATTTTTTGAATTTTGAGGCTTGATATTTCGATAACCCGTCGACAGAAACCATTCAAAAGTTGGTATCTAGCATAACTTTTTATGCTGAACACGAATTTCACATTAGTTTTATCATATCTTTCCATCACTTTTTGACCATTTTTAACATTTACTATGAAAATAGCATTTTTTGAATTTTGAGGCTTGATATTTCGATAACCCGTCGACTAATACCATTCAAAAGTTGGTATCTAGCATAACTTTTTATGCTGAACACGAATTTCACATTAGTTTTATCATATCTTTTCATCACTTTTTGACCATTTTTAACATTTACTATGAAAATAGCATTTTTTGAATTTTGAGGCTTGATATTTCGATAACCCGTCGACAGAAACCATTCAAAATTTGGTATCTAGCATAACTTTTTATGCTGAACACGAATTTCACATTAGTTTTATCATATCTTTCCATCACTTTTTGACCATTTTTAACATTTACTATGAAAATAGCATTTTTTGATTTTTGAGGCTTGATATTTCGATAACCCGTCCACAGAAACCATTCAAAAGTTGGTATCTAGCATAACTTTTTATGCTGAACACGAATTTCACATTAGTTTTATCATATCTTTTCATCACTTTTTGACCATTTTTAACATTTACTATGAAAATAGCATTTTTTGAATTTTGAGGCTTGATATTTCGATAACCCGTCGACTTAAACCATTCAAAAGTTGGTATCTAGCATAACTTTTTATGCTGAACACGAATTTCACATTAGTTTTATCATATCTTTTCATCACTTTTTGACCATTTTTAACATTTACTATGAAAATAGCATTTTTTGAATTTTGAGGCTTGATATTTCGATAACCCGTCGACAGAAACCATTCAAAAGTTGGTATCTAGCATAACTTTTTATGCTGAACACGAATTTCACATTAGTTTTATCATATCTTTTCATCACTTTTTGACCATTTTTAACATTTACTATGAAAATAGCATTTTTTTATTTTTGAGCATTGATATTTCGATAACCCGTCCACAGAAACCATTCAAAAGTTGGTATCTAGCATAACTTTTTATGCTGAACACGAATTTCACATTAGTTTTATCATATCTTTTCATCACTTTTTGACCATTTTTAACATTTACTATGAAAATAGCATTTTTGATTTTTGAGGCTTGATATTTCGATAACCCGTCGACAGAAACCATTCAAAAGTTGGTATCTAGCATAACTTTTTATGCTGAACACGAATTTCACATTAGTTTTATCATATCTTTTCATCACTTTTTGACCATTTTTAACATTTACTATGAAAATAGCATTTTTGATTTTTGAGGCTTGATATTTCGATAACCCGTCGACAGAAACCATTCAAAAGTTGGTATCTAGCATAACTTTTTATGCTGAACACGAATTTCACATTAGTTTTATCATATCTTTCCATCACTTTTTGACCATTTTTAACATTTACTATGAAAATAGCATTTTTTGATTTTGAGGCTTGATATTTCGATAACCCGTCGACCGAAACCATTCAAAAGTTGGTATCTAGCATAACTTTTTATGCTGAACACGAATTTCACATTAGTTTTATCATATCTTTTCATCACTTTTTGACCATTTTTAACATTTACTATGAAAATAGCATTTTTTGAATTTTGAGGCTTGATATTTCGATAACCCGTCGACAGAAACCATTCAAAAGTTGGTATCTAGCATAACTTTTTATGCTGAACACGAATTTCACATTAGTTTTATCATATCTTTTCATCACTTTTTGACCATTTTTAACATTTACTATGAAAATAGCATTTTTTGATTTTTGAGGCTTGATATTTCGATAACCCGTCGACAGAAACCATTCAAAAGTTGGTATCTAGCATAACTTTTTATGCTGAACACGAATTTCACATTAGTTTTATCATATCTTTTCATCACTTTTTGACCATTTTTAACATTTACTATGAAAATAGCATTTTTTGAATTTTGAGGCTTGATATTTCGATAACCCGTCGACAGAAACCATTCAAAAGTTGGTATCTAGCATAACTTTTTATGCTGAACACGAATTTCACATTAGTTTTATCATATCTTTCCATCACTTTTTGACCATTTTTAACATTTACTATGAAAATAGCATTTTTTGATTTTTGAGGCTTGATATTTCGATAACCCGTCGACAGAAACCATTCAAAAGTTGGTATCTAGCATAACTTTTTATGCTGAACACGAATTTCACATTAGTTTTATCATATCTTTTCATCACTTTTTGACAATTTTTAACATTTACTATGAAAATAGCATTTTTTGAATTTTGAGGCTTGATATTTCGATAACCCGTCCACAGAAACCATTCAAAAGTTGGTATCTAGCATAACTTTTTATGCTGAACACGAATTTCACATTAGTTTTATCATATCTTTTCATCACTTTTTGACAATTTTTAACATTTACTATGAAAATAGCATTTTTTGAATTTTGAGGCTTGATATTTCGATAACCCGTCGACAGAAACCATTCAAAAGTTGGTATCTAGCATAACTTTTTATGCTGAACACGAATTTCACATTAGTTTTATCATATCTTTCCATCACTTTTTGACCATTTTTAACATTTACTATGAAAATAGCATTTTTTGATTTTTGAGGCTTGATATTTCGATAACCCGTCGACTTAAACCATTCAAAAGTTGGTATCTAGCATAACTTTTTATGCTGAACACGAATTTCACATTAGTTTTATCATATCTTTTCATCACTTTTTGACCATTTTTAACATTTACTATGAAAATAGCATTTTTTGATTTTTGAGGCTAGATATTTCGATAACCCGTCGACAGAAACCATTCAAAAGTTGGTATCTAGCATAACTTTTTATGCTGAACACGAATTTCACATTAGTTTTATCATATCTTTTCATCACTTTTTGACCATTTTTAACATTTACTATGAAAATAGCATTTTTTGAATTTTGAGGCTTGATATTTCGATAACCCGTCGACAGAAACCATTCAAAAGTTGGTATCTAGCATAACTTTTTATGCTGAACACGAATTTCACATTAGTTTTATCATATCTTTTCATCACTTTTTGACCATTTTTAACATTTACTATGAAAATAGCATTTTTTGAATTTTGAGGCTTGATATTTCGATAACCCGTCGACAGAAACCATTCAAAAGTTGGTATCTAGCATAACTTTTTATGCTGAACACGAATTTCACATTAGTTTTATCATATCTTTCCATCACTTTTTGACCATTTTTAACATTTACTATGAAAATAGCATTTTTTGATTTTTGAGGCTTGATATTTCGATAACCCGTCGACAGAAACCATTCAAAAGTTGGTATCTAGCATAACTTTTTATGCTGAACACGAATTTCACATTAGTTTTATCATATCTTTTCATCACTTTTTGACCATTTTTAACATTTACTATGAAAATAGCATTTTTTGATTTTTGAGGCTTGATATTTCGATAACCCGTCGACAGAAACCATTCAAAAGTTGGTATCTAGCATAACTTTTTATGCTGAACACGAATTTCACATTAGTTTTATCATATCTTTTCATCACTTTTTGACCATTTTTAACATTTACTATGAAAATAGCATTTTTTGATTTTTGAGGCTTGATATTTCGATAACCCGTCGACAGAAACCATTCAAAAGTTGGTATCTAGCATAACTTTTTATGCTGAACACGAATTTCACATTAGTTTTATCATATCTTTCCATCACTTTTTGACCATTTTTAACATTTACTATGAAAATAGCATTTTTTGATTTTTGAGGCTTGATATTTCGATAACCCGTCGACAGAAACCATTCAAAAGTTGGTATCTAGCATAACTTTTTATGCTGAACACGAATTTCACATTAGTTTTATCATATCTTTCAATCACTTTTTGACCATTTTTAACATTTACTATGAAAATAGCATTTTTTGATTTTTGAGGCTTGATATTTCGATAACCCGTCGACATAAACCATTCAAAAGTTGGTATCTAGCATAACTTTTTATGCTGAACACGAATTTCACATTAGTTTTATCATATCTTTTCATCACTTTTTGACCATTTTTAACATTTACTATGAAAATAGCATTTTTTGAATTTTGAGGCTTGATATTTCGATAACCCGTCGACAGAAACCATTCAAAAGTTGGTATCTAGCATAACTTTTTATGCTGAACACGAATTTCACATTAGTTTTATCATATCTTTTCATCACTTTTTGACCATTTTTAACATTTACTATGAAAATAGCATTTTTTGAATTTTGAGGCTTGATATTTCGATAACCCGTCCACAGAAACCATTCAAAAGTTGGTATCTAGCATAACTTTTTATGCTGAACACGAATTTCACATTAGTTTTATCATATCTTTCCATCACTTTTTGACCATTTTTAACATTTACTATGAAAATAGCATTTTTTGAATTTTGAGGCTTGATATTTCGATAACCCGTCGACAGAAACCATTCAAAAGTTGGTATCTAGCATAACTTTTTATGCTGAACACGAATTTCACATTAGTTTTATCATATCTTTTCATCACTTTTTGACCATTTTTAACATTTACTATGAAAATAGCATTTTTTGAATTTTGAGGCTTGATATTTCGATAACCCGTCGACAGAAACCATTCAAAAGTTGGTATCTAGCATAACTTTTTATGCTGAACACGAATTTCACATTAGTTTTATCATATCTTTTCATCACTTTTTGACCATTTTTAACATTTACTATGAAAATAGCATTTTTTGAATTTTGAGGCTTGATATTTCGATAACCCGTCGACAGAAACCATTCAAAAGTTGGTATCTAGCATAACTTTTTATGCTGAACACGAATTTCACATTAGTTTTATCATATCTTTTCATCACTTTTTGACCATTTTTAACATTTACTATGAAAATAGCATTTTCTTTATTTTTGAGGCTTGATATTTCGATAACCCGTCGACAGAAACCATTCAAAAGTTGGTATCTAGCATAACTTTTTATGCTGAACACGAATTTCACATTAGTTTTATCATATCTTTCCATCACTTTTTGACCATTTTTAACATTTACTATGAAAATAGCATTTTTTGATTTTTGAGGCTTGATATTTCGATAACCCGTCGACAGAAACCATTCAAAAGTTGGTATCTAGCATAACTTTTTATGCTGAACACGAATTTCACATTAGTTTTATCATATCTTTCCATCACTTTTTGACCATTTTTAACATTTACTATGAAAATAGCATTTTTTGATTTTTGAGGCTTGATATTTCGATAACCCGTCGACAGAAACCATTCAAAAGTTGGTATCTAGCATAACTTTTTATGCTGAACACGAATTTCACATTAGTTTTATCATATCTTTTCATCACTTTTTGACCATTTTTAACATTTACTATGAAAATAGCATTTTTTGATTTTTGAGGCTTGATATTTCGATAACCCGTCGACAGAAACCATTCAAAATTTGGTATCTAGCATAACTTTTTATGCTGAACACGAATTTCACATTAGTTTTATCATATCTTTTCATCACTTTTTGACCATTTTTAACATTTACTATGAAAATAGCATTTTTTGAATTTTGAGGCTTGATATTTCGATAACCCGTCCACAGAAACCATTCAAAAGTTGGTATCTAGCATAACTTTTTATGCTGAACACGAATTTCACATTAGTTTTATCATATCTTTTCATCACTTTTTGACCATTTTTAACATTTACTATGAAAATAGCATTTTTTGAATTTTGAGGCTTGATATTTCGATAACCCGTCGACAGAAACCATTCAAAAGTTGGTATCTAGCATAACTTTTTATGCTGAACACGAATTTCACATTAGTTTTATCATATCTTTTCATCACTTTTTGACCATTTTTAACATTTACTATGAAAATAGCATTTTTTGATTTTTGAGGCTTGATATTTCGATAACCCGTCGACAGAAACCATTCAAAAGTTGGTATCTAGCATAACTTTTTATGCTGAACACGAATTTCACATTAGTTTTATCATATCTTTTCATCACTTTTTGACCATTTTTAACATTTACTATGAAAATAGCATTTTTTGAATTTTGAGGCTTGATATTTCGATAACCCGTCCACAGAAACCATTCAAAAGTTGGTATCTAGCATAACTTTTTATGCTGAACACGAATTTCACATTAGTTTTATCATATCTTTTCATCACTTTTTGACCATTTTTAACATTTACTATGAAAATAGCATTTTTTGATTTTTGAGGCTTGATATTTCGATAACCCGTCGACAGAAACCATTCAAAAGTTGGTATCTAGCATAACTTTTTATGCTGAACACGAATTTCACATTAGTTTTATCATATCTTTTCATCACTTTTTGACCATTTTTAACATTTACTATGAAAATAGCATTTTTTGATTTTTGAGGCTTGATATTTCGATAACCCGTCGACAGAAACCATTCAAAAGTTTGAATCTAGCATAACTTTTTATGCTGAACACGAATTTCACATTAGTTTTTATTATATCTTTCCATCACTTTTTGACCATTTTTAACATTTACTATGAAAATAGCATTTTTTGATTTTTGAGGCTTGATATTTCGATAACCCGTCGACAGAAACCATTCAAAAGTTGGTATCTAGCATAACTTTTTATGCTGAACACGAATTTCACATTAGTTTTATCATATCTTTCCATCACTTTTTGACCATTTTTAACATTTACTATGAAAATAGCATTTTTTGATTTTTGAGGCTTGATATTTCGATAACCCGTCGACAGAAACCATTCAAAAGTTGGTATCTAGCATAACTTTTTATGCTGAACACGAATTTCACATTAGTTTTATCATATCTTTCCATCACTTTTTGACCATTTTTAACATTTACTATGAAAATAGCATTTTTTGATTTTTGAGGCTTGATATTTCGATAACCCGTCGACAGAAACCATTCAAAAGTTGGTATCTAGCATAACTTTTTATGCTGAACACGAATTTCACATTAGTTTTATCATATCTTTCCATCACTTTTTGACCATTTTTAACATTTACTATGAAAATAGCATTTTTTGATTTTTGAGGCTTGATATTTCGATAACCCGTCGACAGAAACCATTCAAAAGTTGGTATCTAGCATAACTTTTTATGCTGAACACGAATTTCACATTAGTTTTATCATATCTTTCCATCACTTTTTGACCATTTTTAACATTTACTATGAAAATAGCATTTTTTGATTTTTGAGGCTTGATATTTCGATAACCCGTCGACAGAAACCATTCAAAAGTTGGTATCTAGCATAACTTTTTATGCTGAACACGAATTTCACATTAGTTTTATCATATCTTTTCATCACTTTTTGACCATTTTTAACATTTACTATGAAAATAGCATTTTTTGAATTTTGAGGCTTGATATTTCGATAACCCGTCGACAGAAACCATTCAAAAGTTGGTATCTAGCATAACTTTTTATGCTGAACACGAATTTCACATTAGTTTTATCATATCTTTCCATCACTTTTTGACCATTTTTAACATTTACTATGAAAATAGCATTTTTTGATTTTTGAGGCTTGATATTTCGATAACCCGTCGACAGAAAACCTTCAAAAGTTGGTATCTAGCATAACTTTTTATGCTGAACACGAATTTCACATTAGTTTTATCATATCTTTTCATCACTTTTTGACCATTTTTAACATTTACTATGAAAATAGCATTTTTTGAATTTTGAGGCTTGATATTTCGATAACCCGTCGACAGAAACCATTCAAAAGTTGGTATCTAGCATAACTTTTTATGCTGAACACGAATTTCACATTAGTTTTATCATATCTTTTCATCACTTTTTGACCATTTTTAACATTTACTATGAAAATAGCATTTTTTGATTTTTGAGGCTTGATATTTCGATAACCCGTCGACAGAAACCATTCAAAAGTTGGTATCTAGCATAACTTTTTATGCTGAACACGAATTTCACATTAGTTTTATCATATATTTCCATCACTTTTTGACCATTTTTAACATTTACTATGAAAATAGCATTTTTTGATTTTTGAGGCTTGATATTTCGATAACCCGTCGACAGAAACCATTCAAAAGTTGGTATCTAGCATAACTTTTTATGCTGAACACGAATTTCACATTAGTTTTATCATATCTTTCCATCACTTTTTGACCATTTTTAACATTTACTATGAAAATAGCATTTTTTGATTTTTGAGGCTTGATATTTCGATAACCCGTCGACAGAAACCATTCAAAAGTTGGTATCTAGCATAACTTTTTATGCTGAACACGAATTTCACATTAGTTTTATCATATCTTTCCATCACTTTTTGACCATTTTTAACATTTACTATGAAAATAGCATTTTTTGATTTTTGAGGCTTGATATTTCGATAACCCGTCGACAGAAACCATTCAAAAGTTGGTATCTAGCATAACTTTTTATGCTGAACACGAATTTCACATTAGTTTTATCATATCTTTCCATCACTTTTTGACCATTTTTAACATTTACTATGAAAATAGCATTTTTTGATTTTTGAGGCTTGATATTTCGATAACCCGTCGACAGAAACCATTCAAAAGTTGGTATCTAGCATAACTTTTTATGCTGAACACGAATTTCACATTAGTTTTATCATATCTTTCCATCACTTTTTGACCATTTTTAACATTTACTATGAAAATAGCATTTTTTGATTTTTGAGGCTTGATATTTCGATAACCCGTCGACAGAAACCATTCAAAAGTTGGTATCTAGCATAACTTTTTATGCTGAACACGAATTTCACATTAGTTTTATCATATCTTTCCATCACTTTTTGACCATTTTTAACATTTACTATGAAAATAGCATTTTTTGATTTTTGAGGCTTGATATTTCGATAACCCGTCGACAGAAACCATTCAAAAGTTGGTATCTAGCATAACTTTTTATGCTGAACACGAATTTCACATTAGTTTTATCATATCTTTTCATCACTTTTTGACCATTTTTAACATTTACTATGAAAATAGCATTTTTTGATTTTTGAGGCTTGATATTTCGATAACCCGTCGACAGAAACCATTCAAAATTTGGTATCTAGCATAACTTTTTATGCTGAACACGAATTTCACATTAGTTTTATCATATCTTTCCATCACTTTTTGACCATTTTTAACATTTACTATGAAAATAGCATTTTTTGATTTTTGAGGCTTGATATTTCGATAACCCGTCGACAGAAACCATTCAAAAGTTGGTATCTAGCATAACTTTTTATGCTGAACACGAATTTCACATTAGTTTTATCATATCTTTTCATCACTTTTTGACCATTTTTAACATTTACTATGAAAATAGCATTTTTTGATTTTTGAGGCTTGATATTTCGATAACCCGTCGACAGAAACCATTCAAAAGTTGGTATCTAGCATAACTTTTTATGCTGAACACGAATTTCACATTAGTTTTATCATATCTTTTCATCACTTTTTGACCATTTTTAACATTTACTATGAAAATAGCATTTTTTGAATTTTGAGGCTTGATATTTCGATAACCCGTCGACAGAAACCATTCAAAAGTTGGTATCTAGCATAACTTTTTATGCTGAACACGAATTTCACATTAGTTTTATCATATATTTCCATCACTTTTTGACCATTTTTAACATTTACTATGAAAATAGCATTTTTTGAATTTTGAGGCTTGATATTTCGATAACCCGTCGACAGAAACCATTCAAAAGTTGGTATCTAGCATAACTTTTTATGCTGAACACGAATTTCACATTAGTTTTATCATATCTTTTCATCACTTTTTGACCATTTTTAACATTTACTATGAAAATAGCATTTTTTGAATTTTGAGGCTTGATATTTCGATAACCCGTCCACAGAAACCATTCAAAAGTTGGTATCTAGCATAACTTTTTATGCTGAACACGAATTTCACATTAGTTTTATCATATCTTTTCATCACTTTTTGACCATTTTTAACATTTACTATGAAAATAGCATTTTTTGATTTTTGAGGCTTGATATTTCGATAACCCGTCCACAGAAACCATTCAAAAGTTGGTATCTAGCATAACTTTTTATGCTGAACACGAATTTCACATTAGTTTTATCATATCTTTCCATCACTTTTTGACCATTTTTAACATTTACTATGAAAATAGCATTTTTTGAATTTTGAGGCTTGATATTTCGATAACCCGTCGACAGAAACCATTCAAAAGTTGGTATCTAGCATAACTTTTTATGCTGAACACGAATTTCACATTAGTTTTTATCATATCTTTCCATCACTTTTTGACCATTTTTAACATTTACTATGAAAATAGCATTTTTTGATTTTTGAGGCTTGATATTTCGATAACCCGTCGACAGAAACCATTCAAAATTTGGTATCTAGCATAACTTTTTATGCTGAACACGAATTTCACATTAGTTTTATCATATCTTTCCATCACTTTTTGACCATTTTTAACATTTACTATGAAAATAGCATTTTTTGAATTTTGAGGCTTGATATTTCGATAACCCGTCGACAGAAACCATTCAAAAGTTGGTATCTAGCATAACTTTTTATGCTGAACACGAATTTCACATTAGTTTTATCATATCTTTTCATCACTTTTTGACCATTTTTAACATTTACTATGAAAATAGCATTTTTTGATTTTTGAGGCTTGATATTTCGATAACCCGTCGACAGAAACCATTCAAAAGTTGGTATCTAGCATAACTTTTTATGCTGAACACGAATTTCACATTAGTTTTATCATATCTTTCCATCACTTTTTGACCATTTTTAACATTTACTATGAAAATAGCATTTTTTGAATTTTGAGGCTTGATATTTCGATAACCCGTCGACAGAAACCATTCAAAAGTTGGTATCTAGCATAACTTTTTATGCTGAACCCGAATTTCACATTAGTTTTATCATATCTTTTCATCACTTTTTGACCATTTTTAACATTTACTATGAAAATAGCATTTTTTGAATTTTGAGGCTTGATATTTCGATAACCCGTCGACTTAAACCATTCAAAAGTTGGTATCTAGCATAACTTTTTATGCTGAACAC
This sequence comes from Brachionus rubens, assembly GCA_022207745.1. Taxonomy (NCBI): domain Eukaryota; kingdom Metazoa; phylum Rotifera; class Eurotatoria; order Ploima; family Brachionidae; genus Brachionus; species Brachionus rubens. The sequence continues at coordinate 17,173 of JAJVHD010000102.1, read as the reverse complement.
GAATTTCACATTAGTTTTATCATATCTTTTCATCACTTTTTGACCATTTTTAACATTTACTATGAAAATAGCATTTTTTGATTTTTGAGGCTTGATATTTCGATAACCCGTCGACAGAAACCATTCAAAAGTTGGTATCTAGCATAACTTTTTATGCTGAACACGAATTTCACATTAGTTTTATCATATCTTTTCATCACTTTTTGACCATTTTTAACATTTACTATGAAAATAGCATTTTTTGAATTTTGAGGCTTGATATTTCGATAACCCGTCGACAGAAACCATTCAAAAGTTGGTATCTAGCATAACTTTTTATGCTGAACACGAATTTCACATTAGTTTTATCATATCTTTCAATCACTTTTTGACCATTTTTAACATTTACTATGAAAATAGCATTTTTTGATTTTTGAGGCTTGATATTTCGATAACCCGTCGACAGAAACCATTCAAAAGTTGGTATCTAGCATAACTTTTTATGCTGAACACGAATTTCACATTAGTTTTATCATATCTTTTCATCACTTTTTGACAATTTTTAACATTTACTATGAAAATAGCATTTTTTGATTTTTGAGGCTTGATATTTCGATAACCCGTCGACAGAAACCATTCAAAAGTTGGTATCTAGCATAACTTTTTATGCTGAACACGAATTTCACATTAGTTTTATCATATCTTTCCATCACTTTTTGACCATTTTTAACATTTACTATGAAAATAGCATTTTTTGATTTTTGAGGCTTGATATTTCGATAACCCGTCGACAGAAACCATTCAAAAGTTGGTATCTAGCATAACTTTTTATGCTGAACACGAATTTCACATTAGTTTTATCATATCTTTTCATCACTTTTTGACCATTTTTAACATTTACTATGAAAATAGCATTTTTTGATTTTTGAGGCTTGATATTTCGATAACCCGTCGACAGAAACCATTCAAAAGTTGGTATCTAGCATAACTTTTTATGCTGAACACGAATTTCACATTAGTTTTATCATATCTTTCCATCACTTTTTGACCATTTTTAACATTTACTATGAAAATAGCATTTTTTGAATTTTGAGGCTTGATATTTCGATAACCCGTCGACAGAAACCATTCAAAAGTTGGTATCTAGCATAACTTTTTATGCTGAACACGAATTTCACATTAGTTTTATCATATCTTTCCATCACTTTTTGACCATTTTTAACATTTACTATGAAAATAGCATTTTTTGAATTTTGAGGCTTGATATTTCGATAACCCGTCCACAGAAACCATTCAAAAGTTGGTATCTAGCATAACTTTTTATGCTGAACACGAATTTCACATTAGTTTTATCATATCTTTTCATCACTTTTTGACAATTTTTAACATTTACTATGAAAATAGCATTTTTTGAATTTTGAGGCTTGATATTTCGATAACCCGTCGACAGAAACCATTCAAAAGTTGGTATCTAGCATAACTTTTTATGCTGAACACGAATTTCACATTAGTTTTATCATATCTTTCCATCACTTTTTGACCATTTTTAACATTTACTATGAAAATAGCATTTTTTTATTTTTTAAGGCTTGATATTTCGATAACCCGTCGACAGAAACCATTCAAAAGTTGGTATCTAGCATAACTTTTATGCTGAACACGAATTTCACATTAGTTTTATCATATCTTTTCATCACTTTTTGACCATTTTTAACATTTACTATGAAAATAGCATTTTTTGAATTTTGAGGCTTGATATTTCGATAACCCGTCGACAGAAACCATTCAAAAGTTGGTATCTAGCATAACTTTTTATGCTGAACACGAATTTCACATTAGTTTTATCATATCTTTCCATCACTTTTTGACCATTTTTAACATTTACTATGAAAATAGCATTTTTTGAATTTTGAGGCTTGATATTTCGATAACCCGTCGACAGAAACCATTCAAAAGTTGGTATCTAGCATAACTTTTTATGCTGAACACGAATTTCACATTAGTTTTATCATATCTTTTCATCACTTTTTGACCATTTTTAACATTTACTATGAAAATAGCATTTTTTGAATTTTGAGGCTTGATATTTCGATAACCCGTCGACAGAAACCATTCAAAAGTTGGTATCTAGCATAACTTTTTATGCTGAACACGAATTTCACATTAGTTTTATCATATCTTTTCATCACTTTTTGACCATTTTTAACATTTACTATGAAAATAGCATTTTTTTAATTTTTGAGGCTTGATATTTCGATAACCCGTCGACAGAAACCATTCAAAAGTTGGTATCTAGCATAACTTTTTATGCTGAACACGAATTTCACATTAGTTTTATCATATCTTTTCATCACTTTTTGACCATTTTTAACATTTACTATGAAAATAGCATTTTTTGATTTTTGAGGCTTGATATTTCGATAACCCGTCGACAGAAACCATTCAAAAGTTGGTATCTAGCATAACTTTTTATGCTGAACACGAATTTCACATTAGTTTTATCATATCTTTTCATCACTTTTTGACCATTTTTAACATTTACTATGAAAATAGCATTTTTTGATTTTTGAGCCTTGATATTTCGATAACCCGTCGACAGAAACCATTCAAAAGTTGGTATCTAGCATAACTTTTTATGCTGAACACGAATTTCACATTAGTTTTATCATATCTTTCCATCACTTTTTGACCATTTTTAACATTTACTATGAAAATAGCATTTTTTGATTTTTGAGCCTTGATATTTCGATAACCCGTCGACAGAAACCATTCAAAAGTTGGTATCTAGCATAACTTTTTATGCTGAACACGAATTTCACATTAGTTTTATCATATCTTTCCATCACTTTTTGACCATTTTTAACATTTACTATGAAAATAGCATTTTTTGATTTTTGAGCCTTGATATTTCGATAACCCGTCGACAGAAACCATTCAAAAGTTGGTATCTAGCATAACTTTTTATGCTGAACACGAATTTCACATTAGTTTTATCATATCTTTCCATCACTTTTTGACCATTTTTAACATTTACTATGAAAATAGCATTTTTTGATTTTTGAGCCTTGATATTTCGATAACCCGTCGACAGAAACCATTCAAAAGTTGGTATCTAGCATAACTTTTTATGCTGAACACGAATTTCACATTAGTTTTATCATATATTTCCATCACTTTTTGACCATTTTTAACATTTACTATGAAAATAGCATTTTTTGAATTTTGAGGCTTGATATTTCGATAACCCGTCCACAGAAACCATTCAAAAGTTGGTATCTAGCATAACTTTTTATGCTGAACACGAATTTCACATTAGTTTTATCATATCTTTCCATCACTTTTTGACCATTTTTAACATTTACTATGAAAATAGCATTTTTTGAATTTTGAGGCTTGATATTTCGATAACCCGTCCACAGAAACCATTCAAAAGTTGGTATCTAGCATAACTTTTTATGCTGAACACGAATTTCACATTAGTTTTATCATATCTTTTCATCACTTTTTGACCATTTTTAACATTTACTATGAAAATAGCATTTTTTGAATTTTGAGGCTTGATATTTCGATAACCCGTCCACAGAAACCATTCAAAAGTTGGTATCTAGCATAACTTTTTATGCTGAACACGAATTTCACATTAGTTTTATCATATCTTTCCATCACTTTTTGACCATTTTTAACATTTACTATGAAAATAGCATTTATTGAATTTTGAGGCTTGATATTTCGATAACCCGTCCACAGAAACCATTCAAAAGTTGGTATCTAGCATAACTTTTTATGCTGAACACGAATTTCACATTAGTTTTATCATATCTTTCCATCACTTTTTGACCATTTTTAACATTTACTATGAAAATAGCATTTTTTGAATTTTGAGGCTTGATATTTCGATAACCCGTCGACAGAAACCATTCAAAAGTTGGTATCTAGCATAACTTTTTATGCTGAACACGAATTTCACATTAGTTTTATCATATCTTTCCATCACTTTTTGACCATTTTTAACATTTACTATGAAAATAGCATTTTTGATTTTTGAGGCTTGATATTTCGATAACCCGTCGACAGAAACCATTCAAAAGTTGGTATCTAGCATAACTTTTTATGCTGAACACGAATTTCACATTAGTTTTATCATATCTTTCCATCACTTTTTGACCATTTTTAACATTTACTATGAAAATAGCATTTTTTGATTTTTGAGGCTTGATATTTCGATAACCCGTCGACAGAAACCATTCAAAAGTTGGTATCTAGCATAACTTTTTATGCTGAACACGAATTTCACATTAGTTTTATCATATCTTTCCATCACTTTTTGACCATTTTTAACATTTACTATGAAAATAGCATTTTTTGATTTTTGAGGCTTGATATTTCGATAACCTGTCCACAGAAACCATTCAAAATTTGGTATCTAGCATAACTTTTTATGCTGAACACGAATTTCACATTAGTTTTATCATATCTTTCCATCACTTTTTGACCATTTTTAACATTTACTATGAAAATAGCATTTTTTGATTTTTGAGGCTTGATATTTCGATAACCCGTCGACAGAAACCATTCAAAAGTTGGTATCTAGCATAACTTTTTATGCTGAACACGAATTTCACATTAGTTTTATCATATCTTTTCATCACTTTTTGACCATTTTTAACATTTACTATGAAAATAGCATTTTTTGAATTTTGAGGCTTGATATTTCGATAACCCGTCGACAGAAACCATTCAAAAGTTGGTATCTAGCATAACTTTTTATGCTGAACACGAATTTCACATTAGTTTTATCATATCTTTCCATCACTTTTTGACCATTTTTAACATTTACTATGAAAATAGCATTTTTTGAATTTTGAGGCTTGATATTTCGATAACCCGTCGACAGAAACCATTCAAAAGTTGGTATCTAGCATAACTTTTTATGCTGAACACGAATTTCACATTAGTTTTATCATATCTTTTCATCACTTTTTGACCATTTTTAACATTTACTATGAAAATAGCATTTTTTGAATTTTGAGGCTTGATATTTCGATAACCCGTCGACAGAAACCATTCAAAAGTTGGTATCTAGCATAACTTTTTATGCTGAACACGAATTTCACATTAGTTTTATCATATCTTTCCATCACTTTTTGACCATTTTTAACATTTACTATGAAAATAGCATTTTTTGAATTTTGAGGCTTGATATTTCGATAACCCGTCCACAGAAACCATTCAAAAGTTGGTATCTAGCATAACTTTTTATGCTGAACACGAATTTCACATTAGTTTTATCATATCTTTCCATCACTTTTTGACCATTTTTAACATTTACTATGAAAATAGCATTTTTTGAATTTTGAGGCTTGATATTTCGATAACCCGTCGACAGAAACCATTCAAAAGTTGGTATCTAGCATAACTTTTTATGCTGAACACGAATTTCACATTAGTTTTATCATATCTTTTCATCACTTTTTGACCATTTTTAACATTTACTATGAAAATAGCATTTTTGATTTTTGAGGCTTGATATTTCGATAACCCGTCGACAGAAACCATTCAAAAATTGGTATCTAGCATAACTTTTTATGCTGAACACGAATTTCACATTAGTTTTATCATATCTTTCCATCACTTTTTGACCATTTTTAACATTTACTATGAAAATAGCATTTTTTGATTTTTGAGGCTTGATATTTCGATAACCCGTCGACAGAAACCATTCAAAAGTTGGTATCTAGCATAACTTTTTATGCTGAACACGAATTTCACATTAGTTTTATCATATCTTTTCATCACTTTTTGACCATTTTTAACATTTACTATGAAAATAGCATTTTTTGATTTTTGAGGCTTGATATTTCGATAACCCGTCGACAGAAACCATTCAAAAGTTGGTATCTAGCATAACTTTTTATGCTGAACACGAATTTCACATTAGTTTTATCATATCTTTCCATCACTTTTTGACCATTTTTAACATTTACTATGAAAATAGCATTTTTTGATTTTTGAGGCTTGATATTTCGATAACCCGTCGACAGAAACCATTCAAAAGTTGGTATCTAGCATAACTTTTTATGCTGAACACGAATTTCACATTAGTTTTATCATATCTTTCCATCACTTTTTGACCATTTTTAACATTTACTATGAAAATAGCATTTTTTGAATTTTGAGGCTTGATATTTCGATAACCCGTCCACAGAAACCATTCAAAATTTGGTATCTAGCATAACTTTTTATGCTGAACACGAATTTCACATTAGTTTTATCATATCTTTTCATCACTTTTTGACCATTTTTAACATTTACTATGAAAATAGCATTTTTTGATTTTTGAGGCTTGATATTTCGATAACCCGTCGACAGAAACCATTCAAAATTTGGTATCTAGCATAACTTTTTATGCTGAACACGAATTTCACATTAGTTTTATCATATCTTTCCATCACTTTTTGACCATTTTAACATTTACTATGAAAATAGCATTTTTTGATTTTTGAGGCTTGATATTTCGATAACCCGTCGACAGAAACCATTCAAAAGTTGGTATCTAGCATAACTTTTTATGCTGAACACGAATTTCACATTAGTTTTATCATATCTTTTCATCACTTTTTGACCATTTTTAACATTTACTATGAAAATAGCATTTTTTGATTTTTGAGGCTTGATATTTCGATAACCCGTCGACAGAAACCATTCAAAAGTTGGTATCTAGCATAACTTTTTATGCTGAACACGAATTTCACATTAGTTTTATCATATCTTTTCATCACTTTTTGACCATTTTTAACATTTACTATGAAAATAGCATTTTTTGATTTTTGAGGCTTGATATTTCGATAACCCGTCGACAGAAACCATTCAAAAGTTGGTATCTAGCATAACTTTTTATGCTGAACACGAATTTCACATTAGTTTTATCATATCTTTTCATCACTTTTTGACCATTTTTAACATTTACTATGAAAATAGCATTTTTTGATTTTTGAGGCTTGATATTTCGATAACCCGTCGACAGAAACCATTCAAAAGTTGGTATCTAGCATAACTTTTTATGCTGAACACGAATTTCACATTAGTTTTATCATATCTTTCCATCACTTTTTGACCATTTTTAACATTTACTATGAAAATAGCATTTTTTGATTTTTGAGGCTTGATATTTCGATAACCCGTCGACAGAAACCATTCAAAAGTTGGTATCTAGCATAACTTTTATGCTGAACCCGAATTTCACATTAGTTTTATCATATCTTTCCATCACTTTTTGACCATTTTTAACATTTACTATGAAAATAGCATTTTTTGATTTTTGAGGCTTGATATTTCGATAACCCGTCGACAGAAACCATTCAAAAGTTGGTATCTAGCATAACTTTTTATGCTGAACACGAATTTCACATTAGTTTTATCATATCTTTTCATCACTTTTTGACCATTTTTAACATTTACTATGAAAATAGCATTTTTTGATTTTTGAGGCTTGATATTTCGATAACCCGTCGACAGAAACCATTCAAAAGTTGGTATCTAGCATAACTTTTTATGCTGAACACGAATTTCACATTAGTTTTATCATATCTTTCCATCACTTTTTGACCATTTTTAACATTTACTATGAAAATAGCATTTTTTGATTTTTGAGGCTTGATATTTCGATAACCCGTCGACAGAAACCATTCAAAAGTTGGTATCTAGCATAACTTTTTATGCTGAACACGAATTTCACATTAGTTTTATCATATCTTTCCATCACTTTTTGACCATTTTTAACATTTACTATGAAAATAGCATTTTTTGATTTTTGAGGCTTGATATTTCGATAACCCGTCGACAGAAACCATTCAAAAATTGGTATCTAGCATAACTTTTTATGCTGAACACGAATTTCACATTAGTTTTATCATATATTTCCATCACTTTTTGACCATTTTTAACATTTACTATGAAAATAGCATTTTTTGATTTTTGAGGCTTGATATTTCGATAACCCGTCGACAGAAACCATTCAAAAGTTGGTATCTAGCATAACTTTTTATGCTGAACACGAATTTCACATTAGTTTTATCATATCTTTTCATCACTTTTTGACCATTTTTAACATTTACTATGAAAATAGCATTTTTTGATTTTTGAGGCTTGATATTTCGATAACCCGTCGACAGAAACCATTCAAAAGTTGGTATCTAGCATAACTTTTTATGCTGAACACGAATTTCACATTAGTTTTATCATATCTTTCCATCACTTTTTGACCATTTTTAACATTTACTATGAAAATAGCATTTTTTGATTTTTGAGGCTTGATATTTCGATAACCTGTCGACAGAAACCATTCAAAAGTTGGTATCTAGCATAACTTTTTATGCTGAACACGAATTTCACATTAGTTTTATCATATCTTTCCATCACTTTTTGACCATTTTTAACATTTACTATGAAAATAGCATTTTTTGATTTTTGAGGCTTGATATTTCGATAACCCGTCGACAGAAACCATTCAAAAGTTGGTATCTAGCATAACTTTTTATGCTGAACACGAATTTCACATTAGTTTTATCATATCTTTTCATCACTTTTTGACCATTTTTAACATTTACTATGAAAATAGCATTTTTTGATTTTTGAGGCTTGATATTTCGATAACCCGTCCACAGAAACCATTCAAAAGTTGGTATCTAGCATAACTTTTTATGCTGAACACGAATTTCACATTAGTTTTATCATATCTTTTCATCACTTTTTGACCATTTTTAACATTTACTATGAAAATAGCATTTTTTGATTTTTGAGGCTTGATATTTCGATAACCCGTCGACAGAAACCATTCAAAAGTTGGTATCTAGCATAACTTTTTATGCTGAACACGAATTTCACATTAGTTTTATCATATCTTTTCATCTTTTTTTGACCATTTTTAACATTTACTATGAAAATAGCATTTTTTGATTTTTGAGGCTTGATATTTCGATAACCCGTCGACAGAAACCATTCAAAAGTTGGTATCTAGCATAACTTTTTATGCTGAACACGAATTTCACATTAGTTTTATCATATCTTTTCATCACTTTTTGACCATTTTTAACATTTACTATGAAAATAGCATTTTTTGAATTTTGAGGCTTGATATTTCGATAACCCGTCGACAGAAACCATTCAAAAGTTGGTATCTAGCATAACTTTTTATGCTGAACACGAATTTCACATTAGTTTTATCATATCTTTTCATCACTTTTTGACCATTTTTAACATTTACTATGAAAATAGCATTTTTTGAATTTTGAGGCTTGATATTTCGATAACCCGTCGACTTAAACCATTCAAAAGTTGGTATCTAGCATAACTTTTTATGCTGAACACGAATTTCACATTAGTTTTATCATATCTTTTCATCACTTTTTGACCATTTTTAACATTTACTATGAAAATAGCATTTTTTGATTTTTGAGGCTTGATATTTCGATAACCCGTCGACAGAAACCATTCAAAAGTTGGTATCTAGCATAACTTTTTATGCTGAACACGAATTTCACATTAGTTTTATCATATCTTTCAATCACTTTTTGACCATTTTTAACATTTACTATGAAAATAGCATTTTTTGATTTTTGAGGCTTGATATTTCGATAACCCGTCGACAGAAACCATTCAAAAGTTGGTATCTAGCATAACTTTTTATGCTGAACACGAATTTCACATTAGTTTTATCATATCTTTTCATCACTTTTTGACCATTTTTAACATTTACTATGAAAATAGCATTTTTTTATTTTTGAGGCTTGATATTTCGATAACCCGTCCACAGAAACCATTCAAAAGTTGGTATCTAGCATAACTTTTTATGCTGAACACGAATTTCACATTAGTTTTATCATATCTTTCCATCACTTTTTGACCATTTTTAACATTTACTATGAAAATAGCATTTTTTGATTTTTGAGGCTTGATATTTCGATAACCCGTCGACAGAAACCATTCAAAAGTTGGTATCTAGCATAACTTTTTATGCTGAACACGAATTTCACATTAGTTTTATCATATCTTTTCATCACTTTTTGACCATTTTTAACATTTACTATGAAAATAGCATTTTTTGATTTTTGAGGCTTGATATTTCGATAACCCGTCGACAGAAACCATTCAAAAGTTGGTATCTAGCATAACTTTTTATGCTGAACACGAATTTCACATTAGTTTTATCATATCTTTTCATCACTTTTTGACCATTTTTAACATTTACTATGAAAATAGCATTTTTTGAATTTTGAGGCTTGATATTTCGATAACCCGTCGACAGAAACCATTCAAAAGTTGGTATCTAGCATAACTTTTTATGCTGAACACGAATTTCACATTAGTTTTATCATATCTTTTCATCACTTTTTGACCATTTTTAACATTTACTATGAAAATAGCATTTTTTGAATTTTGAGGCTTGATATTTCGATAACCCGTCGACAGAAACCATTCAAAAGTTGGTATCTAGCATAACTTTTTATGCTGAACACGAATTTCACATTAGTTTTATCATATCTTTCATCACTTTTTGACCATTTTTAACATTTACTATGAAAATAGCATTTTTTGAATTTTGAGGCTTGATATTTCGATAACCCGTCGACAGAAACCATTCAAAAGTTGGTATCTAGCATAACTTTTTATGCTGAACACGAATTTCACATTAGTTTTATCATATCTTTCCGTCACTTTTTGACCATTTTTAACATTTACTATGAAAATAGCATTTTTTGAATTTTGAGGCTTGATATTTCGATAACCCGTCGACTTAAACCATTCAAAAGTTGGTATCTAGCATAACTTTTTATGCTGAACACGAATTTCACATTAGTTTTATCATATCTTTCATCACTTTTTGACCATTTTTAACATTTACTATGAAAATAGCATTTTTGGAATTTTGAGGCTTGATATTTCGATAACCCGTCGACCGAAACCATTCAAAAGTTGGTATCTAGCATAACTTTTTATGCTGAACACGAATTTCACATTAGTTTTATCATATCTTTTCATCACTTTTTGACCATTTTTAACATTTACTATGAAAATAGCATTTTTTGAATTTTGAGGCTTGATATTTCGATAACCCGTCGACAGAAACCATTCAAAAGTTGGTATCTAGCATAACTTTTTATGCTGAACACGAATTTCACATTAGTTTTATCATATCTTTTCATCACTTTTTGACCATTTTTAACATTTACTATGAAAATAGCATTTTTTGAATTTTGAGGCTTGATATTTCGATAACCCGTCGACAGAAACCATTCAAAAGTTGGTATCTAGCATAACTTTTTATGCTGAACACGAATTTCACATTAGTTTTATCATATCTTTTCATCACTTTTTGACCATTTTTAACATTTACTATGAAAATAGCATTTTTTGAATTTTGAGGCTTGATATTTCGATAACCCGTCGACAGAAACCATTCAAAAGTTGGTATCTAGCATAACTTTTTATGCTGAACACGAATTTCACATTAGTTTTATCATATCTTTTCATCACTTTTTGACCATTTTTAACATTTACTATGAAAATAGCATTTTTTGATTTTTGAGGCTTGATATTTCGATAACCCGTCCACAGAAACCATTCAAAAGTTGGTATCTAGCATAACTTTTTATGCTGAACACGAATTTCACATTAGTTTTATCATATCTTTCAAACACTTTTTGACCATTTTTAACATTTACTATGAAAATAGCATTTTTTGAATTTTGAGGCTTGATATTTCGATAACCCGTCCACAGAAACCATTCAAAAGTTGGTATCTAGCATAACTTTTTATGCTGAACACGAATTTCACATTAGTTTTATCATATATTTTCATCACTTTTTGACCATTTTTAACATTTACTATGAAAATAGCATTTTTTGAATTTTGAGGCTTGATATTTCGATAACCCGTCGACTTAAACCATTCAAAAGTTGGTATCTAGCATAACTTTTTATGCTGAACACGAATTTCACATTAGTTTTATCATATCTTTCCATCACTTTTTGACCATTTTTAACATTTACTATGAAAATAGCATTTTTTGATTTTTGAGGCTTGATATTTCGATAACCCGTCGACAGAAACCATTCAAAAGTTGGTATCTAGCATAACTTTTTATGCTGAACACGAATTTCACATTAGTTTTATCATATCTTTTCATCACTTTTTGACCATTTTTAACATTTACTATGAAAATAGCATTTTTTGATTTTGAGGCTTGATATTTCGATAACCCGTCGACAGAAACCATTCAAAAGTTGGTATCTAGCATAACTTTTTATGCTGAACACGAATTTCACATTAGTTTTATCATATCTTTTCATCACTTTTTGACCATTTTTAACATTTACTATGAAAATAGCATTTTTTGAATTTTGAGGCTTGATATTTCGATAACCCGTCCACCGAAACCATTCAAAAGTTGGTATCTAGCATAACTTTTTATGCTGATCACGAATTTCACATTTGTTTTATCATATCTTTCAATCACTTTTTGACAATTTTTAACATTTACTATGAAAATAGCATTTTTTGAATTTTGAGGCTTGATATTTCGATAACCCGTCGACTTAAACCATTCAAAAGTTGGTATCTATGTTACGCTTAAATTGGGATTCCTAACTTAACCGTAATTTCCAGAGGAATATAAAATAAAGATAATTCTGGTTTTTATAAGTTTTATTTAAACAATACAGAACGTAAAATAAGTATTATAAATCTAGACTACAGTTAGTAAAAACTACACAACTATTTATATCCATTCTTTATTACGCAATTGTATTACATAACTTTTGTAATATATTCGAGTTGCGTAATACCATATTGATATTCATAACTCTGATTACTTTGACAGTTATTAATGGATCCTCTAGATCCATTATTAATCTGCGGAATGGATTATTACAATTATTTGATTTATTTGATCATGATTAGATTTGGAATTGACAGTTATTAATTGTAAAACAATGAATATTAAAACCACAAAATATTACGTAACATCTCCCCCCCTCTAACAAGATTCCGATTCGTCCTCGAGTCGTTCGTATGTATATGGATCAACATTAAAGAATCCTACGACTTTGTTGACTAACCCGGTGAATTTTGTCCTAGGGAATACGTATAAATATGAATTTGGGCACATTAATTCGATGAATTCGTTTATTTTTTTGTGTGACGAAAATGGAATACATTCGATTTCTGAGTTGTCCATTGCTTGATTATCTAATCGCATCTCTTTAGAGAAAAAAATCATGTCCAGTAATTTTGTTATTAAAATTAGCGACTCGTGTTCGAGATCATTAATGAGTTTTTCACATTCAAAGCTGCATAATTGTTTAATAACTCGACAAGCACGTTCGACATAATCTCTAGGTAAGGTTATTCTGCTATTAAAATAAGTTATTTGGCTTAATTTAGCGTGTTTAGCGTTATACTCGCTGTTCGTGTTTCGAGACGAGTAAATTAGTTTTTTAAACTTTTTCATGTCTACATCTTGACAGAGATCGTACGAATTTATTACGAATAATATGTATGCCTCTCCAAGAGAAGCGAATTGTCTATACGTGGCGGCCCATATAAATTCCTGGAGAAGAATTTCAAATCTCATACTAGAAAAATACCTTCGACGTTCTTTCGGCATTCTATCATCTTGAGACTGAAGTATGCACAGTAAATATTTCTTTACCAGAGGGCAACATCTACGCTCGTATAATTGTTGACAATAATAATTGAAGTCTTGGAAATCTTTATGTATAGCCATAACTTGAGCAGAGTGTTGTGCGAGGACGTTATTGGGCACATATCTAATCTTCTCGATTACGTTTGTGCTATATGCGAACATCGCTAGGTCGAGAAGTTTTCTCGGACTAAATTTCACTACATTATAATTTTCAAATTCGTAATAATACGATTCAGTGAAACCACACAATGAATTCATCTTTTGAACGTTAATTTTTAAAATAAAATATGGAAAAAAAAAATAAAACAAATATATGAATATCTAATTTAACGCGACATCAATAAAAATAAAAAAATCATGAGGGCTATTTATCAATCATTTGATAAAACTTTTTGCGAGTGAACTTAGACTGATTGATTTTTTTAATTTACATTTATTTTTATTTTCGTTTTTGTCATTTATTAAATTATTCATTTCGATTCCTGCGAAACTTGCTTCGGAATCATATCTCGAGAATTTTGATTTCGACAATCTCCATTCGATTATTAATTTTATAACTTTGACTATTAGAATTACTATAAATATCGCGATTTTTATTGCCCCTACTATAGCCAAAAAATATATAAAATTATTTTTCAAATTCTGAATTATTTTTTCGATTTCTTTTTTTGTTTCCAAAAATTTACTATTTATATTTATATTATTACTTTCTTTAGGAGGATTATAAATTATACCCGAATTTATTTCTTGATTCATTATTTCTTGCATTGTAAATAAAATATCCACATTTTCCGATAAGATATGATTATGGGTAAAGTTTTCGCTCATAATAGTGTTTGAGAGATAGGAGAAATCCAAAAAGTTTACATTCCTTTCGTCCATTACTACTGATTTTTCAAACTTTCGTGAGATTATTTTTTGAGTCCAAGGGATTTGAATGTACTGTGAAATAGTTGCACAATCGTATCCCTTTGAACTATCCCGTATTATTCCTTCTGGAGTTAAGAATCCAGTCTTATTTATTTTATCAACTGTATAGATTACGGGTTGATATTCGTAACATACCGGCGGGTTTGTTCGTGGGATATGGGTTGTGCCAATTAGTATTACCGAACTTATATTCTTGCATACTCCAGCATAAATGTTTTTCATGTATGAGTAGACGGTTAGATTATTTCCATTTGGTAGTGTATGAGTAAGAAACTCGTTTTCGGTTGTTAAGGCAAATGTTTTTAGAATGCTTCTAAGATTTAAGCATTCCTGGTGTACTAAGAAACTTCTGTCGACTGCATGTGAATGACTTTCAAAATCAATATCTGCGAGTAAAAGTTCTTTAATCTCATTGATATCTGCACCTTCGGCTGACTTTTTGTTTACTTGTTCGTTTGTATAAAGTCCTAAATATACACCTTCTGTTGTGGACATTACTTGCAAGTTACAAAAATTTTCGGAGTTGGTCACTTGGAATGCAAGTTTTGGATATGACAGAACTATGTCAGGGTTCTTTGCGCCTAAATGAAGTACGAATCGTTCTTGGCTTATTAAATATAACGGACATTTGTGGAATACTGAGTCGTCCCATACAATTATTGAGTCGTGCATTTTACATTGTTTGTGGGATGCTCAACAATTTAAGTTGAACACCACGTCATTACTCGTTTTTGCCGTTATTAATTTTCGCGAAAGTGTGCAGGAGTAGGTTTCGGTAATCACGTCGCTAAACCATTTAAAGATAGGCGTCGGATTACTTGTAAATGAACAATAGTCGCCGTCACAGTCCATCTTACTACCTTTACATTTCCTTGTTCTGTTAAGTTCAAAACAGTCGTCATAGGACATCACACTGTTTTCAGTTCTAAACGATTCATATTTCATTCCAATAAAATTTGTAGATGTTTTGAGAATATGTTTTTTCATGACACAATGTAAGCCATGGCCATAAACCTCATGTTGAACTTTACCAAAAATGTACATAGGCAAATGCATTTCGTTTCTATTAGTAGTTGGTAGCTTGAAATTCGTTAAATAATTATATAGAATGTTATTTCCTGAATCAGGTTTTTCGATGCACATTGTGTTTAAATTAATCAAATTCTTGTTCAGACTTGCAATACAAGGTCTGGAACTGCCGTTTACTAACATCGTTTCTCTAAAGATCGGCCGTGTTGATTGTACTTGAGTCGGTTTTTTGGTTGTCTTTGTAGTTAGTTTACTAAAGAATTTAGAAATGTTTTGTGACATAGGTGCGCAATAAATCGCGGGTAAAATTGACAATAAGAATATAATAGTAATTGGTGTGAGGAAGTTAATTTTTCTTTGTTTTCTTGGTCGTAGTTGAATGTTATTGGTGATCGATTGTTTATATTTATTAACAATATCCATAGAATTGAAATTTTTTTCAGGGATCCAGGTGGATTCTTTCGTTGGGAGATCCTTCCATTTTACTAGAAATAACCACTGATTGTTAATGATTTTATGACCTAAAATTTTCTCAATTTCTAGACTATCTTTAGGAAGCTCCTCATTATCTTCGACAACTTTTATTTTTTGTCTTGGGAAGCTTTCTTTTATCACTTCTCCAAGTGCATTTTTAACCTTATAGTTACCTCTTGTGGTGTGATCCGTAATTGTGTATGGGCCCTTAAATCTCGGTTCCAATTTGCTTAGGAGGCCTTCACATTTTAGGTATACTGTTTTACCAATCGGGATTCTTTCGATCTCTATGTTTTTGGCTTTGTTTTGTATCGCTATTTGTTTAACTTGACCTTTTGATATGTTATCTAGGGCACTTGTATGAGTCTCCTCGAAAAGGGTTCGTATCTCATTCGTTCGATTAATAATAGCTTCGACTTCATTTACGTTTTCGGTTGACCAATCTTCAAATTCATTCATTTTTCGTCCAAACATAAGTTCAAACGGTGTATAGTTTGTTGTTGAGTGGACTCTTGTTCTGTAGGCCAAAAGAACAAAATCGAGTTGTTCTGGCCAGCATTCTGTGTTTGCTTCAGAATGTTTTCTGAGGCTTTCGACAAGTGTTTGGTTGAATCTTTCTGTCATGCCATTGGTACGTGGGTTGTAAGCTGAAGTAGTTATATGATTAAACCCTATTGATTGTTTCAACTGATCGATAACTTGGTTACAAAACTCTTTACCTTGGTCGGATAACAGTTCTTTGAATGGTCCGAAAATTGTGATGTACTCACGTAGGTGTTTGGCAATTTCTTTTGCTGTCTTTGATTTAATGGCTTTAGCCCACGGGTACTTACTCAAAGCTTCGACTATTACTAGTATTCCAATGAAACCGTCGGCTGTCTCTTTTAATCCAAATACGAAGTCAATTGAAACGCGATCGAATAATTTTGTTATAACTGTTGCCATTGCTGGGTGGTATTTAACAACCATTTTATTGTTTCGTTGGCAAACGATACATTGCTTAATTACTCTTTTTATTTGGTCCAACATTCTTTTCCAAAAATATTTGTCTTTGAGTG